>JABFOV010000814.1:6048-31413 GCA_022817685.1 Aradophagus sp. ZL-2020
GCTTTTTTTTTGTTCTTCGAGAAACATAATGTGTGAAGTGTTATTTACTAGAACACTTTTAAATATTAATTTTTAATTAAAAAAGAGCAATAAAAGACTGTCATGGATAATTCTTTCCCATACCGACACAGAAATATCTAAAAATCTAATACTGTTAAAATTTGTAACAATTAAAACAACAGAAATTAATTAAAAAAAAGATCTGATCTGATTTTTTGTCTAGTGGTGAATATCTGAATATATTAATAAAATTTGTGTATTAATATCATGTATTAATCAGAAATTTGAACTTTTGAGGGAATTAGAGAAATTTTTAGTGATTTAATTTTGGATTGATTAATATATTTGTTGCATATTTTGTTGTTGAATGTAATAATTTTTGGAGATCTTAATCCAATTTCCTGATAATTTTATTCAATAACTAACTTTTTTTTATACATATAAAATCTTTAATTGTATAAAATGTTATACAACTTATTTATTTTATAGATTTATATTGATGCAAATATATATGTTTTTTCATCTTGTTATCTATTCAACGATGGAAAACATAAAATTAGTCCGTCCAACGATATCGATACAATTTTTTTTTTAATTTGACCTATTACTATCGGGTTAACAGTTTCGCATATCAGTGATATGAATTTTCGAGTTATGGCAGTATGAAGATTAAAGCACATCAATCAAGAGTTGTGAATGACACATAATTAGATATAAATATTTAAATTAGAATTAAAGTTTAATCACTTTGTCAGCTAAGGCATATTGTAATGTGTGATTAATACGAAACTTCTAGACATGAAATAAAAATGTTCAAAATCTAATCTCATCTATTAAAAATATCATTTTCTTACATACACTAACAAAAATGTAAAAAAAAATCATTTTAAGCGGGTGGATTATTCTTATATATAAGTTATATAAGTTTCCTCTTACAAAAGTAATCCTCTTGTTTTAAAAAAATGTTTTTATAATAAACAGATTTCTTCAAGAGTATAATAATAAAATTTTGTAAGAGAAAAGCGATATCTTTCAAAAGCATAAGCAAAAAGCAATATCACCACAATATTACAATTGCAAATAAAACATCATTAACACAATGATATTACATAAAAATATTACTATGATTAATTCTGACATTACCGTGATACCACAGTAATACACCACCATAACATGACAGCAATGTCACTGAGCAATATGTCACCATGATTTTAATGTGGCATCACTATGGTACCACAGTGATATACTGCAAAATTCATCATCATGATATTGCACTGTTTTATTGGTGTTAGTAAAGTTTTATCTAATAAAATGAGGCACTACATGCACCAATACTCACGTTTTGCTATAAAAATGATTTATATTAAATTATAATTAAATTATGATGTATGTTAAATTTATTTTATCAATCCCAACAAAATTCTTAGATAATTTTCTGATACTATTATGCAAATGGACCATAGTTTACACTGTTATTAAAAATTAAATTAGAACGCTCATATGTCTTAAGGAATAAAAAATATAAAAAGTGGAAGGGGGGGAGGGATTATCAGATTGTCTTTTCGTGAAGCCACGACTGATGTTTCAGTATTCCAGTTAACTTATAAGCAGATAGTTGCAACGTTGCTTGGAATACCCAAGGTACATACTTTAACTTAATTTTTGTATTAAATTTGGAAATTTAAAACACTCAATATAACAAAATTAGACTTTACTTTAAATTTTCTTATTACATGATGCATTTTGTTTTCCATTTACAGCGTTTAAACTTCGTTAAAAAATGTTATAACTCAAATAAACTTACATAATAAAATAAATTCAATAGATTGAATTTTCTTTTGCAATAATATATATTGCATAGCCAAACAATCAACTCGAATTTCTTATCTTAGATCAGCATAAATTTGGTGTTTCACTCATTTCAACATGAAACAAATTATAACTGAGAATCAAAATGGGGATAAGAATTCAAAATATAATGGTTCTAAGCTGAACGACAAGCATAATCCTTTTGAAAACCTGGCAAGAGAACGTGATTATTTTGACTCAAAAGTAAAGGATAGGGTAGAAAATCTGTTGTCGATTGTTAATCCTGGGGAGAAAATTAACTTGGACCAATACAATTGGAAACATTTGACGGTAAAGGAGCAGCGACAGTTGATTGACACGCTTATGCTCAAAGCCTTTCCAAACTTGACACCGAATCTTGCTAATATAGTGACAGCATCTTTTTATTATGGTGATTGTGCCAGAGGTCCACACGAAAAACCAGACTGGTTAGATATGGAGAAGTTTGAAAGAGGTCAAAGAGTGGGGAGAGAACACTTGTTTGGAATCAATTTTTCTCAGCTGCTGTCGCTCTTCACGTTATTTTCATTTGATCATGCTCTAAAACCTTTGATTTTCACGGATAAATCAAGCACTCCATACACCAGTTTCAAAAGGTTCTCTCAAGAATAAATCTCTTCAAGGTGAAAGAGTTCAATCTGGTTTCTTGTTGTTAAGGAGATGTTAGATTCTAAAAGGAAATTAGTTATTGAAATTTAATCGGTGTGAAACAAAGTTATGATCATTTAAAACTTTGATATTTAATTGCAAAAAAACTGTATTAAGAAACACTTTTACATTCAGAAGTTAGTTTCATGATGTGAAAAGATAACTTTAAAATTGTATTACAAGTATTTAAATTTGTATTGCATTCACATTAATATCAACGATGACTCCTTAATTGCAACGATGGACCTTTTCACTTTAATTTTAAAATTAAAAAGTGCTAAATTTATATTCGTCACTCATTTTACTGTAAGACTTCCAAGTTCAACTTTACTTTCACAGAATTTATACTACAAACTTCAAGACTATTTTCACAGCAATGTTTTCTTATTTCTTTTAAATTTATAAATTTACTTTTTTATAATTCATAAATTGCTGATTAGATGATTTAAAATACTTTAAGGTATCATGCGACAGCTGTCCGTTGCCGAAACTGGTACACTGAAAATCCTTGGGAACCTGGCACTTTAGCTTACAAAGACATACAAACTACACGTAAAATGCACTCATTGGTCAGAATAAGACTCGACAAACTGACCATTCAAGAGATAGAAAGTCTTACAAAAATTAAGAGTCCTATGTGCCCAACAAAGGAAGTGATTTTGGACGATATGCGAGATACTGTTCCGTCTCTAGAATTCAGACAATGTCCTCATGCCTTAATGAAGAATAATCCAGATATGGATTTAAAGGGCTTAAGTCAGGCAGAGATGACTTCTGCACTTTTTGGATTTTTTGGTTTGTTTTTAATTTATCCTGAAGCTTTTGGAGCCCACAATGTAAGCGAAGAAGATTTCGATGCATTTTGTCATACATGGAAAGGTCTCTCGTATCTGCTTGGAATTGATGATGAGTATGAATTTTAATAAAGAAAATTATAACAAAAAAATAATAATTAATTATTAATATGACAAGTAATCAAGTAATTAAACAATGAATCAAAATATGATTTTCGATTTCAACTTTTGCAAATTCTGTGAAATATAAAATGGATGTTGCTCACCTGAAAGATCATACCTTTTAATTGACAATTACAATTTATTTGATTAATTTATTTCACAATGCTATATGTTTTATAATATCTTGCAAAGAAAATTTATATACAAAATCAGCCAGTCCACAATACTACCTCAAATTCAACATAGTGCTGCATTGACACTCGTCATCATTTACTGGACGTTGTGACGATTGAAATTCGGTCGTGGCTCAGAAAGCAATTTATTGTGAGCTGCAAATGAGCTGAAATTAATCAAAATATATTAATTTGATTGTTATTCAATTATTGTGTTAATTTTTTTACATTAGTTTTTTACTGCACTTTTATACCATTTTTTAGTATTAAATTTCATTATTTTCAATGTATAGTTTTTTTTTACATGTAAGCTCAAATATGTTAATTTATATATCTTTTATTAAATACTTTGATTACCACTTTGAGTTTTCTATTATTCAATTATTCAAAAGAGTAAATGAACATTAATAAAAAAATTGTATGTAACAGTTTTAGTTTCTGCCGTGGCAGTTTGGATGAAATAAGACAAAGGATGAGAGATTTTTTACATATCTGGGTGAAACCAAATTTTCAGCACATTACACCAGAATGGGAACATATGATGCGATGTGTCGTCGAGGGTATTAATTATTTCTTTCCTTGCTCGACTTATGAAGTGTGTCTATTGTATTTAACTGAACTTATGGATATCCCGATGCCTCGATTGTATAAATCATTGTCTTATATCGATTGGATACAATACAAAGTAATACGGTATGCTCATTTTTTATACCAAACAAAAAGTTGCATTGTATTATTTCTTCTGGTTAAAGTGTGTCAGTCATTCATAATGTGAAAAAGTCGAAAAATAACATTTGCTGAACAATCGTTTTTGCATGTAATTTGGCAATTTTCTACTACAAGATTTATTTTAAAAAATAAAAGAATAAAAAAATTACGGTAATTGACCTTCTGTGATTCCAGGTTTTTGCTTCGTTATATGTTACGAATTCCAGGAATGCCTAAGTTGATGACCAAATTATTAAATATACGTTCTGAAGCAGCGTCAAATTTTACTCCTGAGCAACATGCAAAATTACAAGAAATGTCAAATGAAACACTTAAAAAATTGGCGAAAATGTATTAAACGTTGTTTCAAATTATAATTGTATTGTATTTACTGTTTCCAGCTTTGTTTTATTTTTTAATTAATTTAATAAAGTTTATAAATACTCATAGATTATGGTAATACAATTATTGAAATTAATTTTCAAGTAACAGTTATGATGCAAATCAGCGTTCATAATTTATTGACTCAATTCACATCTTGTCAAGGGTTCGTTTGCGAAAAATAGTTTGTGAATTTAAAGATAAAACGATGTAATGATAAACGAAATTATATCCTAAAAATTACAAAGTATGTAATGAATATAAGAAAAACGTTATTTCTCATCAAAAAATATTTTCTCGCATCAAAAACTTTTTATACTGCCACAAACATTTCTGAATGGTATATAGTGAAAAAAAATGTTTTCATGAATTGATGTACCTGATCAAAAATTAGTGTTATTTGTTAATCAGTGTTTGACGTGTATGTTCAAATGATACTAGAGGATAAGAGATTCGTGCGTTTGAACAATTATTGTGCAACTATTGCTCTGCATGCTTTTCTATCTAGGACGATACAGGAACCAGTAAAAATACACCTGTGTGAGACAAAGTATTGCGATTAATTGACAAGATTTTTATTTGTTATTTATGTACAATAAAATATTCAATATATAAAAACGTTTATAAAAAGTTCAAAAAATAGATTTAGTTACATTATACTGTGGAATGCGGTGAGTTAGACTTGTAGATTGAAAACCATCCCCAGGAATTGATTGTAATGAATTTTGATCCATCCACTTGAATCAGTATCGAACCGTCGAAATGCTTGTGTCAAATTCTGAAACAAAATTATGAAAATTAATCACATGAAATTGATTGATTGAACTAGTCTACTTTGGACTGTTGTTAAAAATATTAAAGGACTATGAGTTTTCAAAAGGAAAAAAGCATCACTGAGGTTTTTACATGAGGATAAGAAAGATAAATAAAAATTCAATATACTTTTAAATGTGAATCGTTATCAAAGTTTATAATATATCATTTGAACAAATGAAATTAAGCATTTGTAAATGAGTCATACAAGTCATAAATATTCAAAAGACCTTCCATTTGGTTACATGTTAAGTTTTTACAGTATAAAAAAAAGAATAAAATAGTCATATACATATGTGAACAAGTTATAAAAAAAACAAAAGCTGACCTATTTACAGATTTTATTTGATTAAAGGAAAACAGTAAGTAATTAAATGTTCTTACATGCAACGTGACGCAACACTGAATGAAATCATCAAAGTAAATTGTTCCTTTTCCGGCTCGATCATATTTCTGCATGATTGTATCTAAAACTTCGTCATTTATGGAGTAACCAAACTGTATCAGTGCAGATTTTAATTCATTTCGATCGATGTTACCACTGTTATCAGTGTCAAATGATCGGAAACAGTTCTGCCAGTCAACAACATACTTCCAAAGAGCTGCAAACTCATCGAAATTTATTGTTCCAGATTTATTTCTATCAAACATACCTGTTGGTGATAAAACTTAATGAATATATTTTGCAAATACTTAAATCAAAAGTGAATTATTTATTTTAGATCTGCCTCTAATTATTACTTGTAAAATAAAATAAGAACAATCAAAAGAGAAAAACATGCTGATATCTAGAAATCAAATAAATTACTTTTATTATGAAAAAGTGTACTGCTCGAGTTTCATTATGAGACTGTAGTTAACAATTAATTTTAAACAATATCAATATACTTTGAATAATGAATAAACGAATATAACTAATTTCTGATAATTAAAAAACATCTTACCAATCATTAATCGAACAGTTTCTGGATTAAAAGGCTTCCAAGTTCCATTTGAAAGTGCTTGTTGCAATTCGTCTGCAGAGATAGCACCAGAGCGATCTCTGTCAACTCTACAAGATAAAAAATCAATTAAACATCGGAAAACATAATAATATAAGCTGGTTACATTTTCTGAAAATATTTTTTTATGGAAATCTCATGTTAATTGATTAATCAATTAATTAATTAATTACAAGTAAATATTTACTAATTTTATTTTACTCAATGAATAAAAATTTAATTAAAAAACAATTGCTCTTTTAAACTATAATTAAAAATTCTTGTCTGTGTGCATCTTCCGCATTCTGCTAAATAATGACTAATTCAATCTAACAAGTCTTGTTAACACTATTAAATTTTATAATTAGCATTAGATTTATAAATGTTAGTGTCATAAAAAATCATTAGAATCTATTGTTAGCATCTATACGTGTGAACAAACTTTTTATTTTCAATTTAACAAATTACCTGTTAAACACGTCATGAAGAAAATCCATTGGAGGCATTGGAGAACTGTATGCCATGATGTTAAATAACTTTGTATTACAATATTATTAAGAGGGATACGTCACACACCCAAATACAACCTAGATGATTGAGGAAATAAACGATTATTATTAAAAAGATTCTCAATATTTTATAGTATATCAGTATCTTCAACTGATACTTACACTGACCAAGATTCTAACTGCCAATCACAAAAGTAGACTCAATTTTTTGACTAATATGCAATTAAATTTCTCAAATTCCTTTTGTCGTTATAAAATCAAACTATAACTGCTTTAATATTATTGCGGTATACCCTACGTGGGCCAATTACATTGTTTGACGTAAATGATTCTTGATTAATCAAAATCAGCACACTATTTTATTTGCTATCTCTGTTTAATGTCTGATCAAAAAAAGGAAGCACAATATGGAGCATTATAGTGAACACCGAAATACGTATCTAATTTATATCCAAGCGCCATCTTTATTGTTGACACATCTAGTTTTGGAGCGGTATTCCGATGGTGCTCATGAACATGAATTATTAATTTTTTTATAATTATCATTTGCTAATACACAATATCAAAATGTTTGTACACTTGAAATAGATATTTTTTAAACAAAATAATATACATTTTAAATGTTATATTATATAACAAAAAAATTTATTAAAAATTTAAGTAAATTTGATGAAAATTTTCTTTTTTTAACTAAAATTTTTCTTAATATTATTTGTTTTAATTTTGATCTTCACCTTCATTACTAATTTTTTGCAAGTGTAATTAACTTACAAGTCATTTGAATTTTAGGTGTTGGCTAAAATAATGATAGATGATATTTGAATTAGCGCGATAAATAAAAAATATATAACTTTGAAGTAATTGTGGTAAAATAATCCTAACACATTAAAACATTTAAAATTCAAGATTTTTATTTTCCTTTGAAAGAAAAATTTTCAGTTTCAGAACATTTTTATATTTTATATTACAATTTCGCATTGAGAAGTCACAAAATTTAGATTAAACATTTGATCATCTCAAATAAAATGAAATTGTATTTCATTCTTAAAAAATCCAACTTTGATTATTTGAAATATCTGTAAATATTTATCTTTAAAATTTATGATTTGTAATTATTGTTAATATGAAACATTAATTACTTATCAATGCTTTTCAAATCTGTTGTACAATTAATCCATTTTTAAAATATCAAGTAGCAAGTAATTTTATGACAATATGAAACATTTCTGTAAAATTACTTAAAACTTTTTTAAATTCCAAAAACAGGTCATTAACCCGCAACAACACAAATGCTGCAAAATATTTTTAAAATATTTAAAAAATGTATCAGTTCATTAAATGTTCTGAGAATATTTTTATGTTTCCAAGGAAACAACTTTAGCAATCGACTGTACATTAATAATAAATAAATAAAATACAATTTTGTGCGTCACCTTTAACGAATTTCAATTCGTACAAATATATAAAAGATGTTTAAGTAATACTTTGCCTCTTTTAAAACATTAC
Source organism: Aradophagus sp. ZL-2020 (assembly GCA_022817685.1). Taxonomy (NCBI): domain Eukaryota; kingdom Metazoa; phylum Arthropoda; class Insecta; order Hymenoptera; family Scelionidae; genus Aradophagus; species Aradophagus sp. ZL-2020. The sequence goes on from JABFOV010000814.1 coordinate 14,571, forward strand.
CTTAAAAGATTTATTGTATATGATTTTAAAAAGCTGATATTTCAATGAAATCTGGTTTTCCTCTGAGAAAATAATACTTAAACCTTCCACAAAAGGAGCGACAGCATTTACTGTCGCTCCTTTGATAAATTCAATGTTTCCTCCCCATCTCCCGTAAGAATCTGATGTTTCTTCTGACTTGAAGACATGTCCATAACCCCACTACTGAAATTCTTACTAAGCTCTTCATTAGCAGCAGTTACAATGCTTGAATGATCCGACGTGTCAATTTTACTTCTATCACTAAAATCATCGATTGACGCAGCATTTTTGAAGTGTTCCTGCGAAGGTGAGGGCGAGGGCGATGACCCAATCGGAGCACGGAACGTATTCTGCAGCATCTCAAGGGAAGAGAACTCTATAGACCGTCTATCTCCTGACTCATTAAGTTCACTCTTCAATGGTCCAAAGAGATTCGTGATGTTTCTAACATAAGCAGATGAACTCTCCGCAGCTTTAGTGAAATCGTTTAATGAAAAAGCTGACAATTTGGCAAGATCAGTTGGTGAGAAGCTGGCAAGTTTACTAAGATCCGGGAATTTGGTCATGTGCTGTGATAGATGGTCCGTAATTGGGTAATCACCAAGCCGAAGTTTATGATCGATCAATGATGAGGCTTTAGTAAAGTCTGTCGTGGGATAATCATATTCCGATTTTGTGTTTTTCAATGACACCGTTAATTCACCAGCGCGAAATGATGACAGCGGGTCAGAGCTCATAAGTGGCGCAACTTGCTTCGAATTCATGTCAGCTATTACATCTTTCAATTGACTTGAATATTGCTTTGATAGTGGCAATGACACGGGGGCCATTCCACTGACTGGGGTGATAAACATATTGTTCGTCGAATGTTGTAACAACGATTCGGACACCAAAGGGAATTTCATGGGCATGAAAGTGTCGCTACTTGTAGAGTCCTCTGAGCCCGGACAAATCATCTCGCGGATCAAGTCCCAGTAGGAGCAGTTCGAACGACTTCTGCCAGGTAACTTTGAAGCTAAGGAACTCTGTAAAATAATGTTCCTTATATATCTGTAGTTATGAGAAAGTTTAATTGTAATCTGAAATCACTCACCTTCAATCTTTCAAGATAAGTCGTGTTGCCATTAAGTTTCGCAGTAAAATCAATACCTCCATCAATTTTATAATATTCAATGCATTTTTTCTGGAAATAAGAAAAAAATTAACATTCATTCTTGAGAATGTACTGCATACATGCAGTAGAAAGATATAATATATACCAATTCTTCAAAAGCATCATGTGAAATAAAGTGATCTTGAGATAAAGTGAAACTCAACAACATAGGTCTAGGGTATTCGTGTGGGCGATTCTCAGGTGGTGGCATAGACCAAAAAATGTTAAAATTCGATTCATAACAATTTACATCTGTGTTGTATGGCGCTGAAAATGGAAAAAAGAACAATAACAAATAATTCACATTCATAATTGCAACAGAAATGACTAAATTGACTAAAATGATTCATGTATGCAGTGCAATTTTAAGATAGTATTTAAGACATACATACCACATATTAAACCAACGCAAGGTGTGTATCCATTGTCACTCGTGCCCTTCATTTTAATTTGGTAATCCAACTGAGCATCGATATCGCGCAACGATGGTGAAGCGTGAGATCGCGGATGAGAATGATACCAGCCTACTAATGTCATTCGTTTCCATTCCATAGCTTTCGCGATCTCGGCTTCAACGGCAGCTGCTGCTGATTTGTCTTTGCCAGCATATCGACAAGGAAAAGCACCGAGTATTGACAAATCTATCATGAAATTTCATTACGTTTTTATTAAACATTTTTAAAATATTGAAAAACTTATATACTTTTATAAACCTTCTATTTTCTTTTCAACAGTTGCTTCTTAAATTTCAACATATAAACCGAATCATTAATAGAATTGTAGATCGATTTATGGATTAATCAAGAAAATATTTTTATTATTTAAAATAACTTCTTTATAATACCTACTATGAGTATTTATATCCCAATGTCCACCTAAGTAACCACATACTTCTTTATCAGTTAAGTGGCAATGAAGATCAACAAGCAAAGCAGCAGTGGATGAAATTGTTACCAAGAAAGGTTGAATTTTACCCAAAGTACTGAATGAAGTAAGTTCCACCATCGTACTCATATCCCTAAAAAATTAAGTTATCACATAGAAACTTTATTTTTATCAAGTAATTTAATGTTTTTATTGTCAATGATATTCTTATACATTTTTGAATTTCTAATTATTAAGCTTAGAAAATTATGTCCAGCTGAGTTACTAAAAAAGTTTTGAACTCAGTTTTAAACAGAACGAATTATGGATTTTTTGTTAAATTTAGCAATAAATGAAATAATAAATAACATACTCTACTACTACATAAGAACTGTCATTATTATAAACTTGAATTCTACGTTTGGACTTTTGCTTGATTCAGAAACAGAAGTAATAGATAAAATATAAATCAACTTACATAGCTGGACTTCTGATCCCCAAATTGGCATGTTTAACTGGAACTCTGACAAAGTTTGCTGGAGCACTCATCTGATTTTTTTCTCGAAAATCTTCCACCGTTGGCTCCGATACAACTTCCATCGCTTCTTTCGTCATTTTAAAAATTCTAAAGAACACAATATAATAAATTTCAGCTTTTCTAATTGTTGTTACTGTTGTGTTTCTTGTTATTGCTGATGTTGTTGTTGTCCTCAATGGCTATAGTTTGTGAGCCATTAACAAAAATATATCTCACAAACGTCAGTGTTAGTGTACAAACAAACGAATTTGTCTTCAACCAAATGTCAATGCTTTGATTTAATCATTGAATAAAGAAGAACAAGTCCGTCAACGTCGAAGTATTGTCGTGCGTGACAAGCATCGACCGATAACTTACCAACGGAGGATTAAAGTTTCTACTCACCACATTGTTGCGCGGGTAAAAAAACATTTCTATCACAAAGAACTGATAATGTTAACATTTCATGACCTCGAACAAGAGCTATTTGAAACAATAATAACATCAATGTATAGGTTATAAATGTATGTACGACAATAATTTTTACAAATATTTTTATTAAAAAAGTAATAGGAAAAATGACCAGAATGGTAGGTTAATTATCAATTTTATTTTTACTTACTTGTCATCAATTACAATCAACTTTGTTTATCTACTATGCAACAAATATCGTTTTCGAGCAAATTAAAGTCAATTTCCGGAATCTCCCGGAAATATAAATAATTGTATCATATATTTGAATGATTTAAATTGACAATTAAAGTCTGTAAAAAAGTTACAAGTGTTGTTCAGGGTCAATAATAATTTTTTTACATTTGATTGAAATTTATATAATTTTACTCCATTTTGGTATGAACAATTACATTTTTAAAACACATAAAATACATTGTCAAAAAATTATAACAAAGTAATGAAAATTAGATTATTTACAGAAAGGTAAAATAGCTAACAGATAACAATATCTCTTATTATGGAATCATATTGGAATGGCAGTGACAATCCACATACTCCAAAAAAGTTGTCAATAACTTAGACCATTTTTTAATCCTGATAACTATGATATACTTCAACTTATGACAACAAAAACTATGAAGAAGCATTACTTTACAGTTCATTAGTCATCGTCTCTTGATGTTGCTTTTATATTTTAGAAATTTTGACAGTGGTACTTTCTTTATTTGTCAGTTGATTCTTTATGCAATAGTTGACGTTCTTTTTTAACATCTTCATCACTATTACCATTGCTATCATTATTCAATTTATCTCTCTTTAATTTTTTTCTTTTCTTAATCATCTCTATTTCTTGCCTTTTCTGTTCCTGCTTAACAAATATACTTGGTCCTAAGAATATGTTACTGGCGAAATAAATTATTGTTTGACCTATGGTTTTAAAAATATATTGCGTAGCTCTGCGTATGGATTTTAAAGCAAAGGCTTCCACAACCAAAAGTATCAAAGCTTTGATGATATGACAAAAAATAAAAATCCCGTAAAATAGAGCGCACAGTTTACCTAATGTCTTCAAAAAATTAATACACGTGTGCCACATTCGTTGAAATACATTCAATTCTTTTGATATTTGTTCTCTCAAAAGTTGTTCCAGATTAAATGGTGACCTACTATCACCACTTCCTCCACTCCTGATGTCTTTTGCTAAATCACTAAGAAGCGGAGGTTGCTCCACACCATGCATGAGACGATCTCTCAATTTCTCTAAATCATCATTGGAATAAATTCCACTACTTCCAAGATACTGAGGTCTTTCATACTTCCACGTTGCATTAATATGTGGTTGCAAAACAATGGGTCCTCCGCCTTGCAAATTGATTAGTTTCGGATTGACCTTATACCACTGCTTATTCAGTTGATACATGGTTGCCAGTATATCGTTGCATAAGACTTCCGTACCAACTGTCTTCAAAATGTGAGTAATAGGAGACAAAAAATATGGCTGATTATTGTATGTAACCGGTAAATCAGTATAACACCTTTCAGTCTCCCTAGTTTTAACTTCCACTGCCGCGCACCGAGTAATATGAACCACCTCACCTGACACGGTTCCAAGATAGCCTGGTTCGTTTTTGAAATGCATTCCAAAGTGGTCAGGGAACTTGTTAGCTAGCATTAACTTATTTTGCAAAACCCTCTTCTCCAATTCACATTGCTTCTGAATCATGTCGTTGTACATCGCAGTCGTTGAATTCTTTAGTATGTAATCTAAGTAGAGAAATTTGGCATTCACGTAGGACATAACGTCCAAATTTTCTACATCATCCTGGACTTTACCTAAACGTTGGTCAAAATCATCACTACCATCATCTTCCCAGATCAGCAATCTAGGATGTAACGTTTCAATGAAGATAGTGTTGCATACATGAGTCTTTTTGGTGGCTTCTAAAGCATAAGACACATCCTTGTTCACAAACGTATATACTGTTTTCGATGGGCCTACAATTTTATCAACTGTTGCTTTATTCAAAATACCGAATTCTTTGCAGTCATTGTCACTCACAGCTAAGGTATCCCAGAAAGTATGCCCATAGATGTTATCGACGCAATAACCGTCTTTAAAATTACAACGTTGACCCGAAGGGAGGCTAATCTTTTGAGAACTCAACTGCACGACCACTCTCATGTTCCTCAAAGTTACCGTAACTGTTCCATCAACGACTACGTTGCTATCCCAGCTTCCGAATTCGTCTACAAATGAACTCCCATGGCACCAGTTGTTTCCAGTATAATTGCCGGCGAACATGACTGAGTTAATCTTTGTGGCGTTATTTATACCAACAGGTTTAACGTAATTAGAAAACCGGAATGTTCCATTTCGTTGCAGTTCCATGCAATCAGCTCGAGAAATGTCGTATAGGTATGTCATATCACCGTTTTCCACGCTGGAGGTGATTTGAAGCGATCCACAGTAGTGTACGTGTCTGGAGATGACGACCTTACATTGAAAGATTTCAACAGACTGGTAATTCATCCGTTGGAGCAGACGGACTTTTTGGCGTGTAACGTTCACCACGTCTGGTTTGATGTCGCATTCGCCAATATCAATTAAAGAAATGGTTGTAATTTCTTTGGGCTTCGCACAGTTGTAACCTATAATGTTTGGTTGAGTCTGAAAATTTTGATTCAGATATCGTTGATCAGGATATTGTTGATTCAAATTATTAAAATGTGATTGAGAATTCGTTAGACGGTCAGCTGTTGAAGGATAGCCATCTAATCCTTGTGTAAACATCAAGATAGGCAAGAGAAGAATGGAGACCGTGTACTGTGATGTTAAAATCATCTGAAATAAAATGTTGTATATTATTTTCAATACCTTATTAAAATTGTATTCATAAATAGTAAGCTAACATATTCATAACATATTCATAAATAGTAAGAAAACACAAAGAAATTGCCAGTAACTGAAAAAGTTGCTTGAGTCATTTTCACAGAAAATATTTTAATTAGAGAATATAGGATAAATTGTACTTACTGTGGGTAATTATAATAAGTTGTTCAATTAATGAACACAATGCGCATTCACACCATCTTTCACTTTGTGAAGAATTTAAAGTCTAACTTATGTATACAAGGTTTATCATGTACTAAGTATGAGTTGAAAAATCACAATACTTTTTATCTTTACATGAATGTATATATTTATAGAAATAAAGTGAAAGAGGGGGATTACATGAATTAAAAAATGTATAATTTTTAGAACTTTTTAATGATATTAATGATAGTACACAATAATTAATACAGACCATTTATAGTATCAGTGTCATTATGAATTGTCTATATAAATAAAAATCTGTTAATAGTTAGTCATTTATAATTAATTTAATCTGATTTGTTTTATATACAAAGGTAAGCAATTTGAAAATTATTTCCTATTAAGTATGTGATTATGACTATTACATTTTTTATAGGCGTTGTCATAACGACAAGTCACAACTGAAATGATATTACTTGATTTAAATAAAAATGATTTGTATTTTTACAACAATTTACATACATTTTTAAAGCAATGTTTATCTTAGAAATTTTATTCAATGAATCAATCAGTGATCATTATTTAATTTTTAATTATTATTACACAACAATTATTATTATTATTCTATTAATCAATAGAATTAAAGTATGCATTTGTTTGTAATATAAATAGAAACTGAATTCATTATTTTGTTGTTACTTTGAATTTATCAAAGAAACAACAGTAATAAAATAATAAGTAATGAAAATTATATTATTTACAAAGAGGTGAAGAAGATGTCAATGTCCTAAGCTTACTTGTTATGCCTGACAATCATTGAGTACTGGTCACTCATTTTTTATCATCAGTCATCATCTTTTGGCGTCGCTTTCATCTTGTGAATTTCAACAGTGCTATTTTTGTCATTTGTCAGTTGATGATGTTTAATTGGTTTTTTATGCAATGGTTGAGGTTTTATTTGAACATCTTCATCACTAGTATTACTACTATCATCATTGGATTTGTCACTCTCTGATTTTCTTCTTTTTCTGATCATCTCTATTTCTTGCTTTTCTTGTTCCTGTTTATCAAACATACTTGGTCCTGATAGTAAATTACTGCCGAAATAAACTATTGTACGGCCCACGGTTTTGAAAATGTGTGCAGTAGATCCACCTACCGTGTCTAAACCAAAGGTTCTCACAATCAAGCCTATGAAAGCTTTGATGATTTGACATACTATAAAAAGTCCGTAAAGACAAGCAAAAAATGATCCTAATGTCATCAAAAAATTTATGAATTTGCCCCATATCAACTGAAATTCACTTTCTTGTTTGTGCGGATCGGCAAGAAGTTTTCTATAATTAGGTCGGGAATCGCCATAACTTATTCCTCCACTCTTTATGTCTTTTGCTACATCACTAAGGATTGGGGATTCCTCGACACCATGCATAATACGATCTCTCAATTTTTCTAAATCATGATTCGAATAAATTCCACTACTTCCAATATGCATAGGTTTTTGATACTTCCATGTCATTTTAGCAAGTGGTTCCAAAACAGTAGGTCCACCACCCCACAAATTTGTTGGTTTAGGGTTGATTTTATACCATTGTTTGTTCAGTTGATACATGGTTGCCAGTACATCGCTACATGAAACTTGTGTGCCGACTGTTTTCAAAATATGTGTAATAGGTGATAAAAAATAGGGCTGATCGTTGTATGTGACCGGTAATTCAGTATAACACTTATTAGTATCCCTCGTATTAACTTGCACTGCCGCACATCGAGATATATGAACCACCTCACCTGATACAGTTCCAAGGTAGCCTCGTTGTTTTTTTAATTGCATTGCGAAGTGGTCCGGGAACTGTAAAGCTAACATTAATGTATTTTGCAAAACCTCTTTTTCTAATTCACATTGTTTCTGAATTATGTCATTATATAACGCAGTCGTCGTTTTCTTCAGATTGTAATCTAAGTAGAGGAATTTGGCATTGACGTAGGACATCAGGTCTAAATTTGCTATATTGTCTTGAGTTTGACCTATTCGTTTGTCAAGATTACCACTACCATCATCTTCCCAGATTAACAGTCTAGGATGTAACGTCTCCATGAGCATAGTATGACATGCATATGACTTCTTAGTGACTTCTAAAGCAAATGACACGTCTTTGTCCACAAATGTATAGACTGTTTTCGACGGACCTACAATTTTATTAACTTTTCCCCTCTTCAAAATCCCTAACTTTTTACAGTCATCGTCTCTCTCTGTCACAGTATCCCAGTAAGTATGTCCATAGAAACTGTCCATGCAGTAGCCAGTCTTGAAATCACAATGCTGACCTGAAGGAAGTATGATCTGTTGTGTACTCAACTGCACGTCCACCCTCATGTTCCTTAAAGTTACCGTGACTGTTCCATCGACAACTACGTTGCTTTCCCAGTATCCAAATTCGTCTTCAAATGAAGTCCCGTAACAGTAATCTCCTTCGTCATACCTTCCGGCAAATGTGACTTTGTTGATGTATGTGCCGTTGTTTATACTGATGGGTTTAACACGATGAACGAGTCGGAATGACTTTTGTCTTTGTAGTTTCATGCAATCTTCTCGAGAAATATCGTACATGTATGTCATATCACCGTTTTCCACGCTGTAAATATAATATGCCCATCCACAGTATTTGACATGTCTGTCAATAATGACCTTGCATTGGAAAATTTCAACAGTTTGGTAATCCAGCCGTTGGAGCAGACGAATTTCCGGGTGAGTTACGTTTACAGTCTCAGGTTTGATATCACATTCACCGATATCAATTAAAGAAACGGTTGTAACTTCGCTGGGTTTGGCACAGTCGTAACCTATGATGTCCGATTTAATTTCATCATTTCGATTTAGATATTGACTATTTTGTTGATTGAGATATTGTTGACTTGGGTTATTGTTGATTCGTAGTTCTCCCAAACAAATCAAAACAGGCCAGAGAAGGAAGAAAATCAAGTATTGCGATGTTGAAATCATCTGAAATAAATTGTTACAGATTATTTCCAGTAAAAAAAATAACAGATTTTTCTTTATTGAGCTTTGGCAAAATATAAGTGACGTTTTTGAAGTTTTCAAAAATTATAATCTTAAAAAAGCTGTTAGGTCAGTATTACAGAAAATATCTTTATTAGAGAACACACAATCAATTGTACTTACTGTGATGTAATTATAATAAATGATTACAATGTGCATTCACACCATCCTTTTTTTTGTTTGTCATGAATTTAAAATCTAACTCATGCCCACAATGTTTCTCACGTACTAAGTATGACTTGATAAATCACAATAGTTTTTATCTATACATATACGTATATATTTATAGAAATCCAGTAAAAGAGAGAACTTATACAAATAAAAAAATGTATAATATTTAAAACTTTGTAATGATATTATCGATAGTGGACAATTAATACAGACAAATTGAACATTTTTAGTACCAGTGTCATTATGAACTGTCTACATAAATACAAATCTCTTATTAGCCAGTTAATTATAGTTAGAGATTTAAATTGCTTCGTTTTATATACAAAAATACACAATTGAAAAATGATTTCCTACCTTCATAAATTACTATTATTTATCACATTTTTTCAATGGTATACGAATAATTGATCATGTGACAATACACTAAGAAATACATAGTATTTATTATTGTCATTTTAAGTTTTTTAATTTGAAATAAAGGTCAATAATTAATTATATTTAAGTATTAGTATTCCCACATTTCCAATCCTTATGTTTTCAACTTGAAGTTACTGATAAAATTCTGTTTCTCTCCATAGAATATCATGAATGTTTAGACATTAAGTCTTAAAGATAAAAACAAAATTACAGTCCTTTAAAAAAAAATGTCTTTTTGCTTCCGTTTTGGTTATTAATGAATATTCGTCATCCTTATCTCGAAATAAAAGTATTTTTAAACTTATCTTACTTGCCATAATGAATGAATAATGAAACGCATAGTAGGCCAGGCAATTAAATTGATTTGTTTTTAAAGTTCAATTACTATCTTAGATGTAAGAATTACACATCGAATGACTTTTTTTTCGGAAATCTTCCGTCATTAGCTTTGATATAACTTCCATCGCTTCCTTCGTCATTTTAAACATTCTGAAGAAGAGAAAACATTATTAAATTATTTCTATAATAATTAATAAACAGAAAAAAATACCAAGATAAAAAAGCAGTTAAAAAAATAAAAAAAATTACGCAAATTAATTATACCGTAAATAATAATAGAATATATCCAATAATATTTTATTACAATTTAAAAGTACAATTTCTTGTCTTTTTTGAGTAAACAAACGAAATTGTTGTTGCCATTACGTTTCTTAATACTACAATGTTGTTGTTGTTATTGTTGTTGTTGTTATCGTCGTTGTTGTTGTTTAGTGCTGTTGTCGTTGCTATCGTTATCAACTATGAAATTTTAAATCAAATTTCGGTCCTTTGATACAAACATTAAATAAAGAAAAACAAGAACATCAACACCGAAGAATGTTGTACTTACGCGCGACGAACGTCGGCCGATAACTTACCAACGGTAGATTTCTATCCACCAAATTGTCGCGCGGGTAAAAAAACATTTCTTTGACAAAGAACTGATTATCTTAACAATTCGTGACCTTCAACAAGAGCCATTTAAAACAACAACAGCATAATTGTGTTTACATACATGCAAAAGTCTGTAAACAGCTTAAACTTGACATTAATACATTCAAAAATACATTTTTACTACAGAAATAATAAAAAGCACGACCAAAACGGTTGGCCAGTCGTCAGTATTACTTTTCATAAATAATCTTTTTTTTACAGAGATGAAAGAAACAACGGAAAAGATGAAAGAAAAGAGGAAAAGGGTGCAGAATATAAAAGAAAAAAAAGGGCTGCGGTGGCCCCCAGGCGGGCTTGGTTAACAGTGCAGCAGCGCGGCGGCGCGGTGGCTGCGAGTCTGACTGGCCGGACTATATTCGCCAGTGCGAGCTGGCGCGAGCGAGGCTGCGCGCGCGATTCGACAGCGTCGTTGCGAGCGAGGGAGCGCTCCGTCCGCCGTTCGCCGTCTCGTTTGCCCGGGTCTCGCCGTCGTCTGCTGACGCGGTCGCGCTAAAAGGTGCCTCTCCGAGACGAGTGTCAGCCGAGAAAGCAACGAGATCCTCGAGCGACGCGCGCGACGCTTTCGAAGGGCCGTGACTTTTACGCTGTGGCCATCTTCCCTCGGAGGGCTTGTTAGGCTCGATAATGAGGGACATGGCGGGCAAGATCGCCGAATTGAAGTTCGAGGCACCCCTCGCGCGATTCGAGGATGAGGACACAGCCAGCATCAAGAACATGAACCTTCTTACCGGTTAGCGCTTCTTTTTGAGCCTACTTTTTCTCGTTTTTCAACAACCTCACCCCCTTTTCTTGCTCTCAACCCCATTTCGTCAGGCGGTCGACTCTGTTTCGTCCAAAGCAAATATCGGTTTGGAGCAATTTTGTTTGGATTTCTAGAAACTGCAAATTTAACTTGACGTTTTTAACGTTCGTTGTTGAAGAAAAATGAAATTGAATATAATTGAATAGAATGTATTGAAAAAAAAAAAAAAGGAAATGTTTTATATTGTAAAATTAACGTTTGGAAATTTATTGTAGCAAAAATATTCAATACAAATTTCAGTGATATATCTGTGGTAATGTTTTTGGTTATTGATAAACAAAGGAAAATTTTAAGTCTCATACTTCAATCAACGTTGACACAATTTTTATATCAGATATGTAATTTTACAGATAAAATGACAGTTTTGTTGAAGAAAAATTATACATTTATTAGATGTTCTTACATGCATCTAATCAATGATTAATTACAATAATATTAATAATTTAAGGGAGTGTTCATTATAATGAACAAAGTCGCTTTGAGTCGAGTATTATTATTATTATACATATTATTATATCCTAACAGCGTAAATAATTTACAAAATATATTTATTATATAAACTCAGAATGTACTGCTTGATTTGTATAAATATAACATTGATTTGCACTTATTAAAAGTTTTGTATCACAGGGTTAAAAAGTTAAAAAGTTACTAGTTGGCTGATAAAAAAAATCTTCCGAAATGAATAGTAACATTGTATTATTATTATTTCTTTTGAACAAGAACTATAACTATTGATAATTTGAAATTTAAAAGCTTTCTACTACAAAAGTAAAATATTATCTTTTACATTTGTCATGACTTATGTACCACTTCGAAAAGATTACAAAAAGAAAAACATAAATAAATAACTTATCAATAGCTTAAAAAGGTGTTGTATACAAAATTAAGTGCATGACACACTTTGTGTGAAAAATAATTGTATTTTAAATTTTAACTGTTTAAACTGAAAATTAAAGTCTGCAAGTAAGTTACAAGTGTTGTTCAGGGTCAATAATCATTTGTTTTCACAATTGATTTGATCCTCCAAAAGAAAATTGTAGATGTTATATCTTGAAATTAATTGCGTGACTTTTTATTTCTTGTGTGAATGGTCAAACTTTGAAATCTGGAGAAAAAAAGATGCACTTGATTCAAACATGTTTAATTTTCAATATTCATTTTTGAATCAATTAAGTTTCGAGTTTTAATCAAGTGAAGTGTTCTTGTGTTAACATTCGGCATTCTATTACGACCTGTTGTTGATATAATGACATGTTTCCGGGTGTTTAAATTAGCATTAATTTACTCTTAATCAATCATCATCTTTTGGCGTTGCTTTCATCTTGTAAATTTCAACAGTGGTGTCTTCCTTATTTGTCAGTTGATGATGTTTAATTGGTTTTTTGTGTAATGGTTTAGATTTCCCTTCGTTATCTTCATCACTATCGTCATCACTATCATCACTTGATTTATCCCTCTCAACTTTTCCCCTTATTCTGACCATCTCTATTTCTTCTTTTCCTTGTTCTTGTTTCTCAAATATACTTGGTCCTGCCAATAAGTTACTGCCAAAAAAGACTATTGTTTGTCTCAAGGTTTTAAAAATGTGTGCAGTGGCTCCACTCATAGTTTTTAAACCAAAAGAATCCACAATCAAGCGTATAAGGGCTTTGATAATTTGACATATAAGGAAAAGCCCGTAAAGACAAGCACAAACTGATCCTAACGTTGTCAAAAAATGTATAACTTTGCGCCATATTAGATAAGACGTACTTATTTCTTCGGGAGGACCGTCGAAAAGTCTTCTATAATCAAATGGTGAATCACCCTCGCCTTTTCCCACTCTTTTTAAATCTGCTGCCACACCACTCAAGATCGTAGGCTTCTCGACACCTTGCAAAATTCGATCCTCTAACTTTTTTAAATCTTCATTTGTGTAGATTCCACTATTTCCTAAAAACAAAGGTTTCTGATATTTCCACGTTGCTTTGGTAAGTGGTTGCAAAACAATAGGTCCACCGCCCCACAGATTGATTGGTTTCAGATTGATCTTGTACCACTGTTTATTCAGCTGATACATGGTTGCCAGTATATCGCTGCAAGACACTTCAGTGCCAACTGTTTTCAAAATATGGGTAATGGGAGTCAAAAAGTAGTACTTATTGTTATATGTAACCGGCAATTCAGTATAACACTTCTTCGTATCCCTGATATTAACTTTCACTGCCGCGCAACGAGTTATATGAACCACCTCACCCGATACAGTTCCCAGGTAACCACGCTCTTTTTTGAATTGCATCGCAAAGTGGTCAGGGAACTGTAAAGCTAACGTTAGTGTATTTTGCAAAATCTCTTTTTCTAATTCACACTGCTTCTGAATTATGTCATTATATAACGCAGACGTAGTCTTTTCCAGATTGTAATCTAAATAGAGGAATTTGGCATTAACGTAGGACAGTAAATCCAAATTTGCAACATTGTCCTGAGCCCTACCAATACGTTCGTCAAGGTCATCACTACCATCATCTTCCCAGATCAGCAGTCTAGGATGTAACGTCTCTATGAGCGTGGTGTCACATGCGTATGAGTTCCCGGTGGCTTCCAAAGCAAACGATACATCCTTGTCCACAAAAGAATAGACTGTTTTCGAAGGACCTACAATTTTATTAACTACTCCTCTCTTCAAAATCCCTAGCTTTTTACAATCATTGTTTCTCTCGGTTATGGTGTCCCAGTAAGTATGTCCGTAGAAACTGTCCATGCAGTAACCAGTTTTGAAATCGCAATGTTGACCTGAAGGAAGTATAACCTTTTGAGCACTCAACTGCACGTCGACCATCATGTTCCTTAAAGTTACCGTGACTGTTCCATCAACAACTACGTTGTTCTCCCAGTATCCAAATTCGTCTTCAAATGAAGTTCCATTGCAATAATTCCCTTCGCTGTACCTTCCTGCGAGGGTGACTACGTTGATCTTTGTGCCGTTATTAATCCCGTTTGGTGAAACCCGATTAGTCAGTTTGAATTTTCCTTCTTTTTGCAGTTTCATACAATCTTCTCGAGAAATGTCGTACATGTATGTCATATCACCGTTCTCCACGCTGTAGGTGTGATACGACCATCCACAGTAGTTGACATGTCTGTCGATGATGACCTTGCATTGGAAGATTTCGACAGACTGGTAATCCACCCGTTGAAGCAGCCGGATTTTCTGCTGAGTTACGTTTACGATCTCAGGTTCGATGGCGCAATTTCCGATATTAATTAGGGAGACGGTTGTAACTTCTCTGGGTTTGGCACAATCGTAACCTATGATGTCTGATTGGATTTCGTCACTTGGAGTCAGATACTTTTTATTTTGATCTTGTGGATTCGGTTGGACATTCAGTGGTAGATTCTCTGCTAAAAGATGACATTCTGATCCTTGGAAAAAAATCAAAATAGGCAAGAGAAGAGAGCAGACAGTGTATTCCGACATGAAAATCATCTGAAATAAAATATTGTATATTATTTTAAATACCTTATTAAAATTATATATATTTGATTCTTTGTCTCTTCATAGCCAAAAAAATGTGAAGTTTAATATTGAACATTTTTTTAGTCAAGTATTGAAAACACAAAGAAATTGCCAGTAATCGAAAAAGTTGCTTAAGTCATTTTGACAGAAAATATCTCAATTAAAGAAGGCACAATCCATTGTACTCACTTCAATGTAACTTTAATAAATTATCCAATGGATGCAATGTGCGTTCACACCATCTTTCACTTTATTTGTCAAGAATTTAAAATCTAACTGCATCCGTATGCACACATGGTTTATCATGTACTAAGTATCCGTTAAAAAATCATAATAGTTTTTATCTTTACGTATATGTGTATATTTATAGAAATAAAGTGAAAGAAGGGGACTACACGAATAAAACAATGTATAATTTTAATGATGCTTATGATAGTAGACAATAATTAATACAGACCAAATGAATATTTTTAGTACTATTGTCATTATGGATTGTCTACATAAATATATCTGTTATTAGTCAGTTAATTATAGTTATAGTTGAAGATTTAATTTAATTTGTTTTATATACAAAAGTACGTAATTTAAAATTGATCTCCTACTTACATACATTCATTACTTTCATTGTAAGTTTCTGGACCATATTGATAAGTATTAGGCGCTTTTGCAATTCCATTACACAAAGAACTTCTTAGTTCCACTCAAAGATTTTTGAACTGAAATGTAGTCAGTCATTAATTACATTTAAGATTAATAACCTAATAAAGTTTCGTCAGAAAACCTTGAAATTTACATTGGAATGAATGTTATGAAGAAGTATATGAAGAGTATTCTACACTTAATCGAGTTTGTCTGTAATTTCAATTACATCATGTACTTTTTATTACAATTTGTAATTCCATTCACCTATCTATTAATAATCTTTTTTTGGAGTCCCAAACTTCCAGTGCCCGTTTTACATTCTTCTTTGACTTCCGTTTTGGTTATTAATGAACATTTATCGTCTTTATCTCTAAAAAATATTATTTTTAAACTTATCTTACTAGCCTCAATGAATGAATAATGAAACAAGTATCACAGGCCAGACAATTAAATTAATTTTTATTTTACGTTCATTCAACATACATGAAGCAGGAGATACAAATTGAGTAATCGGATGTCAGATTTAAAAAGGACTCCTTATACATTTTAAAAAAAAACATACATTTATTTTAAAGCGATGCAAATAATAGTGACCAAAATTTAATTTCTATCAACAGAAATGTATTAACTTAAATAACCAAATAGTAATTTAACGTTGAATAATATTAAGAATTATATTTCCAAATAAAATTTAATAAGACGAAAATTATAGTCAATAACTAGTTCTCAAATATTGGAAGAAAAGACGACCCTTTGGAACAAACTCGACACACGAGCTAAGTACCGATAGACTTGTATTGAGTACCTTCCTCAATGATCTCATTGACATACGGATTAACAACTTTTAACAACGTCCGCTTTGGCAGTTCCCTCTCGTGGAACGCGGTATTTTGTACTCGATAACACGCAACTCAGAATCCCCTTTGAAAATCGAAAGCCTTTCATTAACACACTCTGTTTGTCACCTTCTCAACAAATATCCATGTTTTCGACTTGTCATTCTTCACATAAATATATCAATTTATAGTGCCATGTAAATTCATTTTATGTGGCCTTATTATGGCCTGATAAAACAGGTACTTTATTGTCCCACAAAAATTATAATGAAATAAGACTGAAAAAAAAGTTACTCACTATTATTTATTATTCGCAATTATTTATTATTTCTTTAATAAATATTCAAATCAATAGTCAGTAATGGCACTGATTAGCAGTAGTC
>JABFOV010000815.1:0-31405 GCA_022817685.1 Aradophagus sp. ZL-2020
AACTTTCAATAGTAAACATTCAGTAATACAGAATTTTACAATACTTATAGGTTATGTTGTAAGCGCGCACTTTGATACAAGATTTGAATTGTGGTCGCAATGTTTTGAATATGTAATTATTATATGACATGTTAGTAATAATTCGTGAAAGCGTTCTATTTTCTTGTTTAGTAGTAGTGAGTGAAAAAATTTTTTTTTCTCAATTTCATAAAAAAAATATATAATTAAATTCTGAATTTTGCCGCTCCTAAAAATTTGCCGCCCCAGGCCAATGCCTGCAGTGCCTGTGCGTTAATCCGCCCCTGCGTTTGTAAACATAGCTGGAAGAAATTTAGCGGAAAATTGTAATTGCAGATTGATACTGCAAATGCAAATACGCGATCTCAAGAATATAAAACTTGCAAAATCGTACAGAATTTTTTTTATTCGGAGGAAAGAAAAATTATAACTTAATATCTGTCTGACAGTTTGAGAATGTCACGTTCTTTGACATGAAAACTATTATTAAATATAGCAATATTTTGAAACTATTTTCAGGATTTTTTTTATTTCTGTTTTAATAGGTATAATTTTTAATTATACACTGAATATAATAAATTTAATTATAATTTGAAACACCGAAGTCTAGCATTATAAAGCAAGTAAAAAAATTATCTATTTCTGAAATGCCACTATTTCTTCACAAGTAGTTCATCACGTCATTACAAAAAACTCTATTTTAAAAAGAGAGAATACTTTTGCTCTTTCTAAATTGAATCCTGAAAAACAATACAACAATTTGGTAACTGAACAATAACATTTGCTCCGAGCTCTTTGTTTCACTTTTTCCTTCTTTTTTCACAATTAAGCACCGTCGAGTAACGAAAGCTCGCCGGTTGAACGCACGCACGACAAACAATATTCAATCAATCATTAGGGTGGCACTCGGACAAACAAATTAATGACCCGCGCGGCTTATCAATCTCCGTCACTCTAAAGTACGAACTTCCACTCCGAGTGACGGGCGTACGCGAGTTCGGAAGGGGGCACGGTGGGGACTGACCCGGTGAAATGCACGGCCTATGAAGCTGCTGATGTAAAGCTCACGCTTGTCCATCGGTGGGCCGCGTCGCCGTCGAATTCGGCCAGACGCACTCGAGCCAAAGGACCGCGAGCAACTGACAAAGATCCTGCTTCCCGAGTCAGGTTGCACAGGTGTAAGTTACACCTGCGACTCGCAACAAGCCTCTCGTCTTCTCGGCAGACGGCAACTTCAAAATATACAGGGTGTCTCGGCCTAAATCAGCCTGCGCTTGTGCGACTTCTTAACTGGCCGAAAGGTACGCGTCGAATAAAAAGGACTCTTTTAGTGTCAAGTTGATTCATTTTATTTGAAAAAAAAAAAGTTGAATTATATACTTCTTCATAATTGAGGTATTGACAAAAGGATGCTTTCAGGAAGAGAGTGGATGGTCGATATTTAAATTAATAGTGGAAGAAGAATGGTGGTAGTTGGAAATAGAAAAATTCATTTATATTAACGAGAATTCCGAAAAAAATATATGTACATCCAAAACGCAGCTATTAATTCAGCCTTGTCAGCTAGAAAATATAGTAACAATGTCATAGCTAAATCGTTTCGGTGTCATGACAAGATTTATTATTGGGCTAGTTATATGTGTAATTGAAATAATTATAATTTATAACTGCAATTGACGCGTTGGTACAATATTTGTGCAACTCAGAAAACATGCTTTTTCCTGCGTCAGCACGGGTTGTATTTAATATCGCGAAAATTTGATTGATGAAAGCAGAATAGAATAGTCGGAAAAAAGGAATTTTAGAAATTAAAACTTTTCAATAATAGTTTTAGGTTACAAGATGTTGTAAATTATAAAAAGTGACTTTCATTTGTAATTATGATTACGATTTAAGTACGATAAGTAGATACATGCTTCATTGTTTAAATAAAAACTTTTGTAATTTTTTATAAAATCCTTTTTATTGCGAAATTACTTTCTCTAACACCAAATTTGTTTTCCAAAATTTCAATTTCAAATTCCTTTAATTACTTTCGCAAGTTCGCTCAAAACGCAAGGCGAAAATTAATTCATTAATTTAAATTTATGAATGAAAAACAAATTACATTTAATAATTTGATTTCTCTTTTATCACGAAAAATCACGCATGCAAGCAAGAAAATAATTCGTTATAGTAAACCTGCGCTACTTGAATAATTAACAAATTTCCATCAATTAATTAATTTATCTTCTTTTAATCAAATTAGCACAACCGCGTGAATAAATTGAATACTTATAACTCAACTCGAACCTCATACCAAAAATACCTGCAAATATTTTAAAGCGCTTCTTTGCCGAGCAATCAATATTCTCCCTTTTCCACACACAACTCTATCCAGGGAAACATTGGAAGGGTAATTAATCGAAAGCAATAAATTTCCCGGAAATCGAAATGATCGTTTACCATTTATATGGCACATATGGTAATTAATGGACTCTATTTCTGCCGACTTGCTCGTTAATATTCATTATCTCGAATCACAGGAATGCTTTGCTATTATTTTTGTTTCAATATTATAGTTAATATTTTGACGTGATTATTTACGAATATAAATATGCAATTTATTCGATAGGTTACTGAACTTACTGATATGAATTACGATCAGATTGCCGACCAATCATTGACCAAGCGAATTCTTTTATTCTAATTAGTAAATGGCATACGTTTTACGAAATGTTAAATTTATTATTCAAGTTATAAAAAAAGAAATAACATTATTCCCAAGTACACGACCAGGACAATAATTTGCAAATAAATTTGTGTTATTTCAGTATCTTATTTTATTTTTATTGAACTTTAACACAACTTTCTTTGCCAGCACCACAACTTTATTGATTTACTTAAAGTCATCACTCACTTAACTCAAACGCGTTTAAAGTTGCGTAAAATATTTTAAAACGTGGACAAATGCGTTTTATCTAAAACACATGACTTATAGCGATTTTTATCCAAAAG
This sequence comes from Aradophagus sp. ZL-2020, assembly GCA_022817685.1. Classification (NCBI taxonomy): domain Eukaryota; kingdom Metazoa; phylum Arthropoda; class Insecta; order Hymenoptera; family Scelionidae; genus Aradophagus; species Aradophagus sp. ZL-2020. Next base: position 3,016 of record JABFOV010000815.1, read on the forward strand.
GACAAATGGACATGCTAGATAATTCCTGCCATCTATTCTTCTCAATGTACAATTGAATTCGTGAAAGTCAATTTTTACTCCTTTCGATCCAATTTGCCCCGAACAAACCATTTTATCGTCGATTCAATGCATAATTCGATTCAATTGAACTCCGCGCGCTATCGAGCCGAAAACGTAGCAGCGGCGATTACTTACAAGTGTACACATAAACATTAACATCAAGCCTTTAAAGCCCGGGATTACGCGTAAGAGTAAAAGCAATATTAGCCGACAATAAACGGGCAACAGTTTGACTAATTAAATTTTTATAAATTTTAGATAATTATCACTGGTTTTAAATGTAGAGTGCGACAGCTGGCAAACAAACGGACTGCGAGCCATCAGTCGGCGCGCATCTTTACATGCCCGAATCTTTTTTTCCTTTTTTCCCCTCTGTTATCGACGAGACTGTGATTCAATTGTGATTCACTCGGGGAAAAATGTCCGTCGGTCATAGTGAGACACGTTGATTAAGTGAATTTATCGCTTTCATTAATTACGACATGCATTTTTTTCTTCATTCAAAGTATATTTTCTTCGTTCAAAGTATAAAACTGTTACTTTGTTACGAATAACTAAGGAATTTGCCTGGCGTTGAATCAGCACGAAATGTTGAGCATTTTTATTGACTAATTTAATATATTGATTTCATTAATCGTATTTAATTGGTTAATTCTATTCAGCTGTAAATCCGGGTTCAAATTACGTTTATTGAGTGAATGTGGTCGCGCTCAAAAAGGGTGATAAATGTGAATGAAAGCATATAATGAAATTGTTGTTAATTTGTTTTAATGATTGATAACGTTATTCTTCAATTTCATTGAGTGTTCGTAAAATGAAAGGTAATTTATTTTTCGCATCAAACTATGTATTGGATGTTGGCAAAGAATTCATTAAACTTCAAACAATGTTGACTTTAATTACTATTAATTTAATGAGGGAGTCATGTTGTCAATTCATTATCTTACACAGTGATTTTATTTATTCGATTGTAATTTAAAAACTGATATTCGTTTGTTGGAACATCACATGTATTTCGTTCATCAAAAAATATAAATAATAATACGACTGACAGAACTTTCCCAATGAAAATTATTTCTTTGTAATTCTAATTGGTTGCAATGACGTTTAATTTTTAATTACTTATCGATAATCTGGGGAGTTTCCTTCTTCGAATTTAAAACATCAAAGAACGGTATTAATGTAATATTAATCGAGTTATTCAAAGAGTAATTATTTACGGGCAATAAATCGGTCGAGCGAATGCAACTATTTTCGACGCAGCGAGCGAACAAGAAGCGCAAAAAGGTCGGGCAAAAAGCGCGAGAAAACTGTCACCGGCGACGAGTCGGGCAGCGGTCGTCTTTTTCCACCGCTCACCGCGAGGAAAATCAATAAATTAAGCCGCTCGACGATATTCAAAAGACACCTTATATATGACGCCAGTGTATACGCATCTAGCATGCTTTATCGCGCGTTTCCGCGACGAGACGACAACAGCGAGTGAGAAAAGAAGAAAACACTTTAAGTGAAAAAAAAATATTTGTTACAAATTAAAACTTCATGTTCACGTAATAATTTTCGGCACAAAAAAAACTGCATTCAAATCTTTTTATTATTATTATTATTTTTTTTTTTACTACTATTAATTGATTCTAATAGGACTCAGTAAACTACATGGTTTTCCTAATCAGGACCATTAGTTAACCGACCATTACAACCGTGCAAAGTACCAGTTTTGATTTCTGACGAAGATCTGCTTAAAATTCGGATTGGCTACATTAGGGTCATGTTTCACCAGTCCAAATTTCAATTTCCACCGGCTTTGTAACAATAAAAACACATGTAATTTTATGTAAGAGAAAATTTTGATGACTTTGTTAAACTGAAAAGTTGAAATAATATTAGAAAAATGATCATATTTGAAATTTTGCAAAAATTTGATAAAACTTTTTTTTAGTGTAAGTTTCCGACTTCGTTATGCAGTCTACTATTAAATTCTGAAATCCTTTTTCTAACACTTTTGTTAAACACGTTCCAATTTGATTTCCTAACTTGATACTATTGTGGGATTCGCAACGTTTCCATTTTTGAGCGTGCCACGATAAATTTCCGCGATTGCTCGGCGTAATTTGTTTAAGGAATTCATCTTCGAGGCGCTCGGGAAAGCGAGAAAACGGTGACGGTGAAAAGAGGTCGGAAAGCCGGCAGCGCCACGAGCTCGAGGCTAAGAAAGGGCGGGTGCGAAAGGGTCGAGGAAAGACGAGAGCGCTACGTGCCAGAGTGGCCGCGGTAGGGCTTCGTCGCAGAGGGGGGGAGGGAGGGGGGGGGGCACTTTTCGCAACGAGAAGCGAAACCGCAAAACGCCGCGGCCGGTCTGCGATCTGCCAACGGAAAGAGTTGCGTTTTTGTTTTTGCCTTGCCAATGTGTTTCGCGCGGATACTGTATTCTCGGCTGTTTGCAAACTGGGGGAGAAACGCCCCGCAAACCGACGGCTACTTTTCCGACATTTTTTATCCGACAAAAGATTTTACCGCGCGCTGTTTTCATTCGCTTCACTGACCAGGCGTGATTTAGATGAAAATTTTTACTTATTTTGCGATTGTAAGATATTTTAAACGTGTTATTCATTATGGATTTAAGTTATTCACTTATTGAGAAATAAAATATAATAAAGTTGTTTAGATCAAGATCTTCAAATTTTATGTAATCTGATATAATGTTTAATGTATTAAAATATGCGGAAATGCTTTAAAACTACTGAGTCGTTTGTGGCACATGACTGAGTGATGTCAAAAAGGGATGAAAAATTGTAACCTCTGAAGATAAACAAGAAGAAATGTAGTGGCAAATGTTATTTTTATTATTTTTTTTTTTCTAGAAGTTACAATATTTTCTTTTATTATTTGATATTACTTAGTCGTGTGTCGCAAATGTCTCAGTCGTTTTCAAGTTTTTATCTTGTAGCTTTATAGCAAGATCAATTTTACCCTACAAATGTGATTCCTGTTTTCAATATTGATGAAATTTATTTTATGTAGAAAAAATATGTACATGTGATATAAATACTACAATACTATGTATCTGTTTTATTTCACCCGTTATTGTAACTATTTTTTTACTTTATTATCAGTTTCCGGCATATTTATTATTTAGTTTATTATTGGAAACGATTTTTGTACAATTGATGATATCTAAAAATATAAATTTTTGATTACTATTATATTTATTATTGTTAATTACACGTCAAAATTTTTACACTATTTGTTCAAAGTGAAAATACATACATTGAATTATTAAAGAACGAACCTGTGTCACCAACAAGCGTTTTGAGCCGAAAATTATTTCCCGTTTATTTTATTGAGTATGTATAATAAAATGCCATCGTATTTAGTTCTATAGAAAATTTTAATCGAAAAAGAATTTCTTTTTAAAATGTTATCCGGACCAATTATTAAATCCATGGAATTCATTAAAAATAAATTAAATCTTTATGATCGTGTACGCGTGCATTTATATTTTGTAGTACTTTAAATTTATTCAAAGTTTTTTTTTTCAATTCAATAATTTTAAGTTATAGATTTCATTTGCTTCTGTACATTAAAATTAATGTATAAATACATGAATTTTAACAATCATATAAATGTGATTTCGACATTTGTCCATAATTTGTTATGCAAATCTTTTAATATTTATTCATTTATTTCAAAATTCACAGGAACGTACTAATACAATATTGTTAAACAAGTATATTTTTAATTCATTTTCTATGTCCAACACAAAAGATGGATTATATTATATTAAGTAAAAAATATCAGCGTGCTATGTCGGAAATGTAACTGTTAAACACAGAATTGATCCGATATTAACGCATTAATGGTTTTCGTTTCATTTTAATTTAGTAATGCGTTTCGTAATGACCAATTTAACCCGAATTTAACTAATGACAATTTACGATACGAATGGTGTATCGGATTCACAAGTGAGAATAAAACAAAAGGAATCATTGATCGGTCCAGAAGATAATAAACAGAATAATAAATCAGTCACCTCTAAATTTATATACGCACGGTTTGATGAATGTAGAAATATATAGGACGTAATATCGAATTAATGGCAGAACGAGGAAAGTCAATTTTCGTGTCTCACTTGGACAGTATTTTTTATATCATAATTATTTATTAGCGATGTCCGAATAGTTTAAACGACAAGTAACATTAAATATTAAGAGTGCTCGCGTTTCATGAGCCCGGGTTTCACGTTTCAATATTTTATTCTATTCAAATTTCGGTCGCGACGGCGCGACAAAAAAGCGTTCAAAAAATTTATAAAACATTTTCTTCTAATTATTTCACGAGCGCTCGACGTTCACTCTTGAAATATTGGCGAATAAATTGTTCAACAGGAATTTCGTTATTCGGGATGCATTCAATATTTCAACCAAGTAGCGGACAGTGTTGAAATAACTTTAGTGTTTGAATTATAACACAAAAGTTTGTCACAATCGTTGCGAAGATGATTATACGATTTTCTAACTTCAATTAAGATGGAAACATAAGAATGCAAAATCAGAGAAATTGTGCGAAATGGAATAGTTAAAGAATAATTTCGAGAAACCAGTAATAAAAAGTAAGTAGAAAAAGTAAGTCAAACAGAAGATGTTGATATTGTAGAAAAAAATTAAATTCACTTGACAGAATTACTTTATCAAGATAAGACCGACATAAATTTTTTGATCCTTAAATTTATTTTGTTTTTGTGTACAAATTAATTATTTTGTAAAGTAAAAATGTAGAAATCGCGGAATCGATAAACACTCAGCTTCGCGCGAAATTCGCTGACTCAAACTGCATCTATGGATGATGCGCTTCTCGCGAGACCGATATTGTAAAGTCGTATCAGTGACGAACAGAAATCTTGGTCTTTTTTGGCGTCGCCGTATCGGCGTTCAGTGAATCATAGAAACTTCGACGTCGCCGCTGCATATCTCTCCATTATTCATCGCTTAACTCAATTTCCGCACGCTCGACTATTAACGACGGTCTTTAAAATTTATCGCTTCACTTTTTGCGAATAATTTACTTCTTTACGTGGAAAAAGCTCGGTCATATTTAAACATATGGCACAAATGCGAAAGGCATACGATACGAAAAATAAGTTTATGCAAGTTGCACGCATCGCGTTCCTTTATTTATTTTTCTGACTTTTCAGTTTCATTCGAACCTTTCTCCACGTCTCTTCGCTTGTTTTCCAATAGTAAATGTTGAATATTTAGAATTTACACTGATGACATTTTAACTTCACGATTTCACGAGTTTAAATTCATATTTGTTAAGTTAATTTTAATTCTATAAAAAGAAATTTTGACTTCCGATTTAGATGCTTAAATGAGACCAAAATTATTGACATCAATCAAGTATTCTTTGCGAATTAGAAGAATGTATTTTACAATAAAAAAACAAGTAATTGTCTTTGAATGTTATAAACTGTATTATATTTAACTGAACAAATAAATTAATTTAAAATAGAATATATTAACAGCATGTAATAAATAGAATATATTTATACCAATGACAATTAAAAAAATTATTTTAATTAAACTTCAAGAAAAAAAACGTAATAAAATAAAAAAATGTCGTGGAAAGGATGAAGACAAAAGAGAGTAAATGGAAAAGCCCCTTGTTTTCTCGTCTATGGATGCGATACGCGCGGCCTCATAAGAAAGCGTCAGCTTGATCGGCCGTATTAAATCAGTATTCATCCGGCGGACGATCAAATTTGCTGGCGCGTCGATCGTAAAGGAGCGCGACCCCGATGACAAATGCGATACGCTCGGCCAGGGGGAGAGCGGCTTACCTTCTTTTTGCGAGGGAACACGGACGCCAGTGGCAGTCGAATGGCATCTAAGATGCCCTTTCTCGGCTCCTTCTCCCTCGAGTCCTTAGCAGGGGTCGTTGCTTTCTCCGACGGGGGGTTCTGCCCCTCCTTCGCGGTCGCCCCGGCACACGCTCCATCCTCGGCCTCCGCGGGCTTCGAATCGTCTTCCTGAAACAGCCAGTGTCGACGCAACATTGTAGTACTGCTTCCAATGAAAATGGAACATGTCTTTGTGTTACAGAACCAACAACGTTTTGCCACTTTTGAAGCATACCAGCAAACTATGTTAAGGTGGTTCTATCATGAAGGAGTGTATTATAAGCGTTCCAAAATTAAACCATAAAATGGTAAAAAATCTTAAAACGATAAAATTGCTTGTTTGTTATATTTATTCAGAAAATTTATTAAATTGTATAGTATCATTCAAAAATACACTAGTAATAAATGCTTGAATAACTTGAAGGTGACGGCTTCAAATCTTTCATTGATGGAACCCAATTTAATTACTAAAAGGTATCATAATAAAAATGTTTTTTTGTTTCGTGAAGTAAATGTTAAAAGATTGAATTTAATAAGTCTATAAATTTTATTTGTAAAACTATTAAATGTAGTAGCAGACTTATTCGTCGTGTAAATAATGAAATTACAAAAAGAAAAAGAAATCATCCGCAGTATATATTTTTTTTATACAATGTCACAATTTTTTATAAAATCTGTACGAGTCGAAATGGAAGAATGGTTAAACGTCAATAATTGATTTTAAAATACTCGTTTGCCTATAATAATGAAAATGGATGAAAATGTAAAGCAGTTCAAATCTAATTTCAATTTGTAATCAAATATACTCGAGTATTGCTGTCGTATATTTAAATTAATGTAATGTTCCCAGCAGTTTGACCGTTAAACTCACATTACTAACAGCATTAATCAGGTATTAACATTGTACAAACATTGAATAAACAAACGTTTATTCAATGTCGTTTTTGATAAAATTGTTACAACGCCAGAATATGTCTGCTTTCAATATTGACATTCTTTTCAGACTGCCGTTTGAAATGCACGGAATTACCGCATTTTAATTATATTTCAATCTTTCCCGAAAACTAGAACAATCACATTGACTGACAGTCGAAACGAAATTGAACATATGGTGAATCGTTATGAATTCTCCTCTATTTTCTTCTGCCCACCCTATTCTGTCGTTTTCCAATTATCAAGAACATTATTTACCTTGTAAAAATAAGTTCAGAAAATAATCAAAAAAATTCTATTACTCTCGGAATCGGGACATGCGAATTTTCAAATATTTTTCACTACCCGAAAGTAATTTGTAATTAAAATTTTTCTAATTTACAATTTCTTCCTACGAGAACTTGAAAAAATTCTTTGCTTCTATATTTATTTACTTATCACAAAATATTTACTGAATATAATGAAAACAGGCATAAACGTGATTAACGAGCAAGCCTGAAGTAATGCCCGGTGACCCGAACGCGAGCATTAATTTTCGATCACAAATCAATTTTCCACCCCTAATTTACGAGGAAAAAGAAGCGGGCCTCGGAAATGTCAATAAGTAATAATCATGATCATATCATACAATAATGCCTGCGACGATAATTATGTTGTCCATTTAGCGGCGCGCTCGAAGCGACATCTGTCGTGTAATAAAAGCTCCGGGTCCGGGGGCTTTATCGGTTTATCGGCCGGCAATTTGCCGGCTTCGAGGGAAAGATTGGGATGTGTTTTCCGTGTCAAAACGTCGGTTATCTCGGCACGAGATCACGGCCGCGCTCGGCCGACCAGGTGAAAAGTCGCCGGTCCGCTTGGGAGAAGCGGAACCCCCGCTGGGGCCGCGTGTCACGCCGTCACTAATGTCGCGTTAATAACCGGCGATTATCATCGTTTGACAGCTGACGGGACCACTTTGTAAGACGATACCTTCGGGGAAACGTGCCATTTGGAAAACAGTTGTCATTCCGCGCGAGCAGATTTTTAATTAACCGCTAATGACCGACGCGACGTCGGCCGGGGCCATTAATGAATCTGTCCTTTGCTCGGCGTTGTGTTTTAGTTTTTCACGCCCGGCTGACGAATTCACGTTGCATCGTGTTTTCGGCGACCTACACGCTTGGAAATATGTTATTTAATTAACAATATTTTGTGGAAGAAAAGAGATTATTTAGCTGTGCTTGCGGAGAGCTTGTGAATAATTAAATTTGCAATCAGTTTTGATTTAAAAAGTTAAATATGGAGAAAACAAATTTTAATGTAAGCATTGTTTCTAGCTAAATATATACTGATCATATATTAATTTTAGGATAATATGGAAAGTCGGAAAATGGAGGTATGTTGAGAAATTAATTTCGACCTGGAACTCACATTTTAAGGCTGACATATAATGTTAGAGAAATATGATATTATGTTGAGCCTGATATATACATTCACTAAACATTATTAGAAAAATGATACATTTCGGTGAAAGTTGAACTCTTATTATAGAATAAAACAGTAAATTAGAAAGAAATTGTGTGTATTTATTTATTGATTTATTTATAATCTTGGCAACAAAAAATTGATATGCTAATAATACAAATCGTTAGTAATAAATAGGATGATGATTAAAGTACAATAAAATTTGAAAATATTGTTTATTGTTTTTTGCGTCACCGAATGATTTTTACATTTTAAACTTGGAATTATGAACTCGACTTCACATCCACTTCACACTTCTCTAAAAATTCAGTCATTGATAATCAAATGAACGTTGTTGTTTCATTTGTTGTCACGCAGCCAAAGTTTTGATTTACTTATAAAGATAAAAAAGTCCGCACATTAACCCTGTCGGTCGGCAGCTCGTTCGCGTTTCAGTCAGTTCCTCGATATCAGCGGCCATCGCGCGAATTTTCATGCGCCTCGTAAAACTTTCATCGTAAAATTGTCTCGTTGAATTGAGACTGTTATTATAATAAAGCAATTTTAGAAATTAAGGCCCGTAAAGTGCAAGGCGAAAGTCGACGAGTGCCGTGCATCAAGGTTTATGGCAATTATTGATAGCCATCCATTATTTAACGTCCGAACAGAAAACTTTTCAAATTCTTTTGAACGGAACGAGGAAAAGAGTTTCACCGTTGAAATGCAATTATTTTCTGTAGGTAAGTTTAATTGTTCACGATTCAAATATTGAATGATTGGCGAAGAAAAGTGATTTTGATTTGCGATTTTCCAGGCAGGATTGCACCTTATTATACATTTACAATTATCAATTGAACGGTTCAATTTTGATCAGTGACAGAAACGTCAGGTGGAAATTCGAAGGGTGAACAAGTGTCTACAAACGACTTTCAAAATGACGGTACATTTTTCTTAATCCTTGACCGGGCCCCCCGCTGTCCCGTAGCCGTAAAACACTTGTCATTGCGCGCATTTTGAACCCCTACACCCTCGAAACCCGATCCTAAAATACGCCGTCGACCACGAAACAGATGTGACGAAATGCCCGCGTCAGCGATTGACGTTTGTTTATACAAGTCAGTCGCGTGGCGGGCCGATTAACCGATGTCATAAAAATGAAAGGCAGCAACGAAACAAGACAAAATGAAGGGAAGAAATCAGAAATAACGGTAACGGAATACAAACATGAAATGCGAGTATTTATTTAATACCTTAAACATTGAATGGCTGACGATTTAATGCCACGTAATATTGAAAATGTCAAGTTCAAACATTCGACCATATCAAAATTAAATTTTATTGCCAAGAACATGTAAACAAACACCTTATGACTTGTTTGTTTGTAAAGTCAAATTAGATCCTGAAAATAAACAAATAATGAAAAAAAGTAACATTTTAATTGCTTGTTTACAAGGTCAAATAAGGTCACGACTATAAACACGTAAACAACAAAACAACATAAAAATTTGATTTTAACCTTTCTTTATTTTCAAATATTCTTATGCTTGAACTCTCGTTTCATTAGCACTTTGACTAAAGCAGAAAATTTTCTTTTCTTACTTTGACTACTAATGTAAAGTGTTAATCTAATATTACATGTTTTGTATGTACTAATGTACGACTTTTCTTCGTGTGTTAGTTAAACTAAAAGAATTGGTTGAAAAGAAAGGGGAAAAAGGCGCATGTATGAAGCGAATTTATGGAAGGAAGAAGAAAGAAGAGATGAAATAAAGGAGCTAAAACGGGACAAAGGAGCGGAACGCACCGCACCTGGACGCGAGTCCAGGGCGTTTCTGGTGCGATGACTCCGCAAGCGTATTTTTAGAGCGCGCGTCTCCGTCGTCCTCGCGCTTTCCGCCAGACGCTCGACCTCTTTGTGCGTGGGCCGGACAAAGAGTCGCGAAACTGACACGCGATCCGGTTTTTGACTCGTGGTTGGAGAGAAAGTTAGGTTTTGACAGGGTATCAGTAGGGTTCACCAATCGCCGAGGTGGAACGTCAATAGTGAGAATGTAGGCCGAAAAATTAATGAGAATAATAATGAAATACATGTTGAGAAAGATATGAATAATTTATTGTATTAAATGTATTAAGAAAGTGAGAAGATTTACTGGAAAGGTGGAGTAGAGTTATGTAAATTTAGAGTTTTAATTTTGAACTCTCGATTTAAATTGAGAACTTGCAATACGTTAAAGTTTCAACTTTAATTAGAAATTTAAGAGGGAGTATGATCATTTATAAGAGAAAAGATATTTTTAATATTTTGTTTCTAAATTTAGACAATGTTACTATCCATAAGAGCTTTATTATCTTTGAATTATTATTTGTAATTGAATTTTAGATATTTGTACAATTAGAATATTGATGTTGGAGAGAAAACAATTGTATTAGAAATTATCGACAAAATACATTTTAGAGTTACTGTCACAAATTCAATAATTTTTATTTAAAAAGTACAAAAAGAGTAACACAAACTGAATGTATATTGTGTTTTTTTGTCGCATATAAAAGATCAATACCACTCATCATCGTGTAAAACTCTTTTTTTACGAATCGTTTTATGTTCAATATCGGTTAATAATTTAAATATGAAAAGTCAAGTTTTCATTTAGAATTTATAAATATTCAATATATTTAATATTATAATCTATGACTGTTGATTTAACCAAATATTATCCCAAGTATAAATCCATCAATTTGCCGCAATTTTCTCTACGATAAGAGTGAACGTGCCAAACGCGTGTAGGCTTTGCTGTAAACTTACCCTAGTAAGTATCAAATTATTACGCTTTGTTTAATTATCCCAATAAAATCAGCGCGATAGCACGTATCGCTATACACCCACACGTCGAAATCTATCTAAATCTGTAGTCTCACTTTATCCATCAAGCCGTAATAATGAAATAACATCCATTTTACAACGCGAGGTCACGCGAGGCCGCACTCGAGCTATCCCCCGACGCATTCGCCCAAAGTCAAAATAAATCGACCGTCGCGCAACAAATAATTCCGCGCTAATAAAATAAACCGCGTCCGCCCAAGCGTAAGCTAAATAAATAAACCAAGTGCAGGGTTCGGTCTTATTGCATTCCGACGAGCAAATGCAATTACAATAATGACGTCGAAATCAAACGGCCGGCTCGCAAATTTCACTTATTTGTTCAATCACTTTGCTGTTAAATAATTTTCGCGTCGATTGATTAACTTCGATTGACGACGAAGTTGGCTGGACCGAAATAGATCGTTCAATTAACTACGTAGGTATATAATAAAAAAAGAATGATACTAAAGTTTAAAAGGAGAACAAATACAAACCGGACGACAAAGTTTGAAGTTTCAATTTACCCGCTAGAAGTGTTTCTTTACGAATAACTATATTCGTAAATTGTAGCATTCATTCGATTCATAAAAGGGATTTTAAATTTTGAAAAAAATATTGTCAAATGGTGTAAATCATTATTAATATTAAACAATTGTTTTAAACTTTAGATCGGACGTTAAAAATTATATATAAAAACAAAATGGTTACAATTTCGCAAATTTAATGTTATTATTTTGGTGCTTCCAATGTAGGTGCGAAGAATTCGGCGCTAATCGCGAAAGCGCATCCGGGTAATAAAGATGGAGATGAGCCGAGTAATTGGCACGATATTCAATGTCAAGACTGAGGTGAAACGTCGGACGAGTTGCATGCGAGAGCCGTCAGGACACGCGACGCTACCCGAGAGGCGGGCGTTTAAATATAGATCAACGTGCGAGCCATGTGTATAGTCCTTTGGCTGGTTGTTTCTGTTCCGCGAAGCTACTATCTCTGATATTCTTATTACTCCCAAAAGAAAAGAGAAAAAGGAGCACCGAAGTATGTGAGACGTTAAAATGTGAAACGTTGAAAGTGTTCAGATTTTATTTGTTAAAAATCGAATGTAAAAAATCTATTATAAAATAATTGAACAATTTATTTCTCATACAAAAATGTTTTTTTTTTTTTTTCGTTTTTTATTACAGTTTATTTAAGCAGAAATAAGTCTTCAAATTATATTTCAAATTTTACAACTCGAATTAGTAGAAAATTTAATTTTCGCATTAAATAGCATAAAAACTAATAAAGATTTAAATTTAAATAACCGCTTGTTCTTTCCATGTTTTTATATTTTTACTTTTATAATTGTTTAACATTATTATCAATAAACAAATCAACGCGCTGATCAGACTCAATGATCACGAACCACCCGTGATTATTCACCTTCGACGCTTCGACTTTTCTCCCTCTATTTTACACCTTCTTAAACCATTACAATCAAGTTAAAATAACGTCATTAAACTCGATTACATATTTACATAAGCCACACTGCAATCTACTCTCCGGCTTCTTAATAAATCACGCGACTTTTATCAAATTTCCACATCAGTCGCTAATTCTACTGAATTGTTGCGGAATGTTCAACGTGTTTATTAAATTTCCATCGTCGAGAAACGACTCATTAAAATTTCATCGATGGCGCGCTCGCGGTGTTTGATCTCGAGCAAAACGAAAGTAGAAAAATGGCAAAATAATTTTCGCCGTTACTTCACAGCGATGTGAATTTTCGAAAGAACGACAATGTGTAAAATAAATATTGGCAAAATAGTTGTTCAACGAAATGAGATAAAAATAAGCCGCCTCGTCGTAAATTCAATTTAATCAGTCCCTCGTGAATCATTCTGTCTGTTTGCGCGAAATTAAAGTCAAACCCCTTCATTAAAAAGCCATAAAAGCCTGCTGGTTATCAGGGGGTCATTCTTTGTCGTAATCCGCCACGCGATCGCTGCGTAATATCGATTACGCATTATCGCGCATCGATCTAAACAGCGCTGGGACGGGTTTGTAGAAAAGCTACGTCACCCAGTCATAATTTGTCTACAGGTACTTTTTTCCTATTGCCAGATAACCCGGCATTCTAATGTGGCGCCTCACGAAACCAACGTGCGTACTTTGTCTAGACTCGTTGCGCGCAAGAGGATCACCGACTTGTACTTTTACACCGAATCAATATTACACCTCTTTTTTTTAGACTGTTGTTTACACTGGGATAAGCAAGTGAAAAGAAGATAAAGGAAAGGGGATTATTATTATAATTTTTTAAAGAAGTTCATTACGTTAAGTGTATTAGTAATTGTAGGAAAACGTGAATAAATTAGTTAGAATGTTTATTACATTATAAAAACGAGGTCTCATTTTGAGATATTTTTGACGTTGAAAACACCGGAAATATCTTATTCAGCATACATTTGATGCACTTGTTTTTACAGAGTATTATTTATATAAATATTTTTAATTATTTATTATTAGTATAATAAATGAATATAAACGAGGCATGAAGGTATTAAATAATGATTTGAAATGCGCACGCATGTATACTCAATTCATGTGATGATAAATGATTGAGCATAATGGCGCGATATTTAAAAATAAATAATATTATTTCGAAATGAAATAACATTAAATTAAACAAATAAGGAATACGTTAACAATGTGCAAACTAAATAAACGAATGCTGGTAATTGATGAATGAAAATAAAAATGGTTTTTAAGGAACTATTGTGAAATGTGATAAGATAATTGAGAAATGAGAGATAGAGTAAAGTAATTGAAGAAACGATTATCACTTCTTGTTTTAAACGTAAGAATGTAAAATTGTGCGCACAAAAATGTCCGACGACAGAAACGAAACATCGAACGCCCGAGGCAAAGGAAAAAGAAGACCAACATACGAGGCATAAATCAAATCGCCGGACAAAATTTCCTAGTATTGGTTCACTCGAGTTTCGCTATTATAAATACGTGCAAATAACGATACGAAATCAAATATTGATATTCAGCTAATTCAATAAAATATTTTATCGAATGTCGACAACTTTAATTTCAATTTAATATAAAATTACACACAATTATATATTAATTTCATCTGTTATTTGTTTGAGAGAGAAAATGCAGGTACAAAAATAGAAATAATATTAAATTGAAGAAATTCATATTATATAAAATATAATTTAACCGTCACATTACAAATAAAAGAATCCGATGTCAAATAGTGATAATAAAAAGCAAAGTAAGGAAAAAACTGGAGTAGAGGAAACAAATGTTCCCTTAAAATTTTCCATAAAAAGTTTACTACACTCGGTAATAAAACTTTCATCAGTTTTTATTGTACTTTAAACTGATTTTTTTTGTCCTCCTGCAACTCTATCAATTTTCATCATTTTTACTCAATTTTTTTCTGCGTACGAAAGCCTCAGCGAATTTGTTACGAGTCGCGACGACAGGTACCATTTTAATTCTCGTCTAAAATTCATCCACTTCAAATATTATCAAACTATTTTTGACTCAATCAAAATAAAAATGGCCACCAGTGCAACCGGCGTCCATAATTTCTTCGTAATCAATCTTTAAGTTTAGAAATCAGAGAGCAAACTGATTTTGCCGTGAGTTTGTACTCACGATAAATATTAAAGTGCAGCTAAATGAAAGCCAGAAAAAAAGTCGAGGTAAAATAATGGAGAGTATATGAATGCGATTATCGAAAATACATCCATCAATATCCGAGATATAAATTGACCGTAAGAAGCGCGGCGGGATGAGGACGCCGGGGGCAAAAGGGGGGAGTCAAATATCGGATATCGATCGGATCGCGGTCACTGAACCCGACGCGCGACTTTTGAAATGTCGAAACGCGTGTCCAATCAGCTATTTCGGACCCGATCGGCGACTTTCGTGGACAAGGAAAGTGGAGTGCACTTTTCGTGTTCGCGGTTCTTCTTATATCTTTTCATACTATTACTTTGTTTTTAAAGCAAATGCTATTGTCAAGAAACAGTCTTCAGTTTGTCGTTTCTCTCGTTCATAAAATGATTAAATCTTGAGTCAAGATTTTCAAATTAGGACTGAAGAAAAAAAGTTAGCGTTGGAATAAAAAATGAAGAAGAGACTCTTTCTTTTAACATTTCAAAATTTTATTCTTATTTCGGCATAATCGCATGTATTTTGTTCGCATGCGTGCAACTTTCAGATTAAATCTGCTAACTTCTCGTCGCGTTCAATTGTACTTAAACAGATGCGCGCATTGATAATCTAAACTACTTACTTCATGTTGTATTTATTTTTCATAAAACAGATATGCGCGCGCATTTCTGGTTATAATTGCCAACTTCACGTCACGCCGAAGGGGCGCGGCGGTAAAAAAATTCGGTGCATCGCAGGTGCTTGGCCGACCGGAAATCGTGTCCGTTTGATATAGGAAAAGTACAATTTTCCGGTCTGTTGGGCCCCGAGCTAGTCATAAGTCGCGCTGACGACTGGGTAACGAGAGTGGCTTTGGCAATTTTGCACGTCAATTATCGTTTCTCGTTATTAATCGATCGCTTCGCAGAAGGGGATACCCCCAGGTGTGCTTCGTTCCTCCGCGACGACTTTGCCACGGCTTTTAAGATTTTCAACGATCGACGACGTGGCTTTGGGTTGGCCGACGTAGAGCCACGAAATTGTTTCCTTTAATAGAAACTGATGAGAAGAATTTAACGATTAATTCTCGAGGCTTTCTTTATTTTTTATTGTTTCCTTTTTTTTTTTTAATTAGAATTTTTCTAAAGCCGCAACTTTTATCATTTTCAATATTGCATTTAAATCATTGTATGATCGTAAATATTTTTTGACCAAAAGTAGTAATTTTTGTTATTTCTTTATTCTTAATATCGATGAAAATTGCATATACTTAAGAACGAGTTTCAAACTTTGCGTAACAAAGTTTTGGCATACGATCTTTAAAGTTTTCTATACTTCGTCTTCACTTTTGCATACCTAACGAGGTATTTTGACAAAAATGAACAAAGTATTGAATTCTGATACAAATACAACTTTTTATCTCCATAAAACACAAATATCTCTCATAGCTTTAGAAAATTCGCCAACGCAATTTGGTCGAACATTTATTACCCGAGAGTCGAAAATGACCGTGTGCATTGTAACTGTAAATACATGAAAAACGTTTCAAAATGAAGCATAAAACTTGAAAAAACCTTAAAATAAAATGTAGAATGTATTTCGTAACACTCTTTTGTGTAGCATGTTTTACTTCAAAACGTCTAATTTTTGCAACGTAAAATCCGACCGTTCTGTGCGATAAAGCTTGTAAAGTTATTCAATAAATTTCAATGGACTTAAACCATTGTCTCCTCATCGAACAATGGAAAATATAATATTGAAAATAGAGCGAACGCTTGCTGCAGCTTTCTTTTGATCGCAACGGGCCATCGCAACAGGCTGCTGAATAAAAAATGTTATTTGATAATGACCTTTGATAAAGTTCTCTTTTCACGATAAAAAACTTGTATTACAATATTTCAATAAAAAATGCAATAAAGGTGTCACACTTTTTTGTGTAAGTAAATTACTTTGCATTTCATTAATATAATTTAAAATTTATTCTCCACAAAACGTATTAAGTATGCAATTTCGTTGTATAATATTTTGTGTAAGATTTCATTGATTTACTAAAATTGGTATAAAAATTAAGTTCGGTAATTTAAGCTTCAAGTTTACTACATTAATTTAATGGGGTATATAAGAGGAAGTATACAAATTATGAGGCACGAGTATAAAAACAAATTATCCGTATAAAATAGTACACAAAAATAATTTCACTAAAAATAAATTTTTTTAATATTTTTAATTTTAAATAAAATTTTAATATAATATTAAAAAAAAACTCATTATCTTATAACTTGAAATAAAAATTAACTAGAACAACAATTATTTTGATTCAACATAATCACATTTTAAGCGTATTTACGTGTTGTTGAGTCAACTAAATATTTGCTTTTACCATATAAAAAGTATTATTACTTCAAATTTTTTTTATGTGTAATAATAATTTTTTCGCAGAAAATAATATACAATTCTTCTAACAGTAAAACCTTTTAAAGTGCTGGGAGTGCCTTGTCGACTGTTAAGTGACTTCAGTATTAATCCGTGAATATTAACATAGGCTGTCGATACGACGATTAGCCTTTTAATCGGATTATCGAGAGCACATCGACTAACGCTGATTGACTCCGGAATCAAATTCATCATCGCACGACTATAATTCGATTGACGAACTAGCAATGATGACGATAAAGAAAAAAAGAAAAAAAAAACAGGAAAAAAACAACGACAAAGAACGGAAAAAAGGGAAAAAAGAATGTGGAACTATTGATGAAAAAAATGTAGATTAATTTACGGTGGCTCGAAGTGATAAAAGTTAATTGGCTGAACGTCTAATTTTATTGATGATTGAAATACCAATCGACTGTTTGTTCAATACGGAATACTTGGAGAGAAGGACAGCCGATAAAGTATCGAGTTAAGCGAGATATTATGTTGGTTTAGAGGCGATGCTCGGGTGTTACGGTTATAAGCTGCAGTTCGAAAGCACAATACGAATACTCGTTTGATATTTCAGACTTTCAACTTTGCCGCGGAATCGTTTAAATTGCACCGCGGTGCGGGAGCAATTAATTTTACATCAACTGAACATAAAGATGTATTTTTTTCTTTTAACTTACGGTACATTGAACATATCTTTCGACATATTTTCAGTAACAATTGTACTGAAGTTCAATCATGAATAAAAATTTAAATAATTTTGTTTAATGTCATTTGCTATTTTTAAATCGTTATTATTAGATTATTGTTAATATAAAATAAAGTTATATTTTTAAATAGTTACATAAAAACAATAAAAATTAAAGCAATAATTAAATTGAACTTGATGCCGTGTAACAACATTACACGCGACATCAATATCATATTTCAAAACTCGTTATCCGAAACTTCCAGTCTCACACAATTTCAATGATATAATGAGCTCCCATATTTTATATTCACGTTTTAAATTTACGGTCTAATTAAAGACAAGTTTACTGTCTCATTCTTCACATGTTTAGAAGAGAAATTTGTCCGAACACCAAGCTTAACAAATAACGCCGGTAATGTAATTCATTATCATTTCATTTTAATTTTAGTCATTCATCTCGTGACGTGGCTGCGACAGAAAACTGTAATCCCAATGAATTTACGAGCTGCGCACTTCATCCATAATTTCGAGTTACTCGAAATTCTACTTAGACGCCTCATTCAGGGCTTTTTTTTTTATCTCAGCACGAGTTTTCCTGATCAAAGTCCGACCGGTTCTCGACTTTTCTGTCAGGTCACTCGAACCCTCGAAGGGTATCTACGTAAACAACCGACAATAAACAGAAATGGTTTGTACCTTGAAAACGTGTTTTCGGACATAATTTACGCTCGCACAAAGGTCGTCGACGGCGACAAAGGCCTCGAGTATTCGCCACTCGCAATTGACGTTTGTCGGCCGGATCATCAAAATTCTCTGATGAAAATTGTATTTAGTTCTGATTTTAATCGTAATTTACTGTAAAATAACATAACGTACAAAAGAACAATTAATTGCTGTCTTAATTAAAGATACGCTGACTCGAGAAATTATTATAAGCTACAAATTATAATAGCAAATACTTTATTGGGACAGTAAATAATTTCTTCACAGTGACATTGGACATTTTGAACGGAACAGCAATTTTTTATACAAGTGAGAGCTAAATTTATAGCTGCGACAACAAATTACAAATTGTAACATCAAATTTTTTAATTCACAAAGAAAGGATTTCGTTACCACACCAAATTCTTACGAAAACAATAATGTCTTTGATATACAAAAATTACCTTCAATAGAATATCTCGAGCTCATTATTTTTTGAACTCTCAACTCAAAATAAGGTAGTTCCACCAAATGATATCTACACTTTTCCAATAAATTCCGCCAAACGAATCTCAAAAGGACACTATTACCATAACTCCGGCAATTTATTAGTTTTACCCTTATCGACCCAAGATAGTCTCGTCGAATGAACGAAATCCAAAGTCAAACCTTTCTTCAGCCGATCGGTACACACGTCGAAACAAAAACTGGTGTGCGCATCGGTCGGATTGTTGGCGAAAAATGTAATTCAAATTTTTACCAAGGAAGTTGAAAGCGTGAGTCGGTTCCGCGGTTGTGGATCTACCGAAACGACGCAGCGAGGGGGCGCAGGGCGGCCGTGACGGCGTGCTTCCGGTGCGCAACCTCCCGTGCCCCGTTTCCTTGTTCGGAAATCCGCTCATGGCTGACTGCAGCCTGGCTATCGATTTTTAATAGCCGCGCGCTTAAACATTTATTCGTGCTCATCCAGCGTGTCGTAAATCTGATCCGGGCTTAATCGATACCCCGCCGTGTAACACGAAATAACGGATTACACCGAGCGAGAGCTTAGAAGCAGCTCCATCATTTCGATGTCCGTTTGCAGTTGCAGTCGAGACCGGACCAAGCAACATTGCGCTCAACGGCCAGAAAGATAGGCGCAGACGTTTCTCATGTTTTATCAGACCTGAAAGTGTAGCGGAGTTGAACGGCTCTGTTTTGACAGGCCCGTTTTCGCTGAAAAAATTCAGTGATATTACTGCGGTCAAACGAGACTATTGCTATCTAAAATGTGGGTGTGTGTAGAGTTTAGATGCAGAGATAGAAAAGTAGCAACAATGAGAATATGAATATCAGTATTGCTTGTCTGAATGTATGTATATTTATTTGTGTGTTTCTCTTATTTGACCTTTGAACTTTTTCTACTTCAATTCTAGCAATTTTTTACGCCGTAAAGTTTGTATATATTAATTATCTGTTTTTAAACTGAGAGATAAGGTGGTGAAAACAATTTCTTTTAATTTAAAGTAGAAAATAATATTTTAGTTACAATATCGAGATATGTAATTGAGAATTCATTGGGAATTCATAGTCAATTAGATACAAATGAGGTTAATCAAGCATGGAATAAATTTCAAGATGAATTATTGCGAATCATCATGATAATTTAGATTGAAACGTGTTAAGTACAAAATAACAAAAAATTCTGTTGAAGAAACATCACATTGCAAAGAGAAGTGTTTCGAACATGGATTATTAAAATCACTTTGTATTTCTATAAGAATTAACATTACAAATATTTGTCACTGTTTGTGATGTTAAATTCTGTGAAAATTGTGAATAGACATGTCTTATTTTGAAAACTTGTTTTCACAGTTTGTATGCCTTAATATACCAGAAGTAAGTTCAATTATTAGAGTTCAAATTATTAAATAGAGTTCAAAAAGTAAAAATATCGTTCAAAAAATTACATTAGATAATTATCATCTTTTTAATTACTGACATTTCGTGTTATATATCATTAAATATTCAATAACTATACTAAAAGACACATTAAACTAAAGTAAATTAGTTCTATCGTGTTTTGAAACAATTAATCTTATCTTCCATGCCTTTTTACATTTTGATTATATCAATCTATATATAAAGACAATAACAAACAAATTTTACCATCTTAATAGTAAAATTATTTTAATGAACATACAGATTCAGTTATTCGTTGTCAAAAGTCATTTTCATAATCTATAATCAGATATTCCCTTCTGATAAACAAATTTCACTTATTCATATTAAGAGTGTACCGCACTTAACGCGAAAATGTTAACAAAACAAAAAATGACTTTAGCGCTTTACACGATGCTCAGTATGATAAAATTAAATTAACGAAGGTGTGGTGCTTCCCCTATTATACTTTTTCTCATTGCGCATTTACGTAACTTCTGCTCGGTTACTTCTTTGACGTTGCTTTTGAAACACTAATACCGTGTTTCCTGTGCCACAGGTTGCGACTTTCTAATTTTTAAATCGCCCTTAATTTCGAGTGTCAACAATCCACGCCAAACACATACAGCATTTTTAAATCACGAAATTACACGACGAGCGACGGCACTTTTATCTTACCCCGTTGATCGCAAAATGCAAACTCCGTAAAAGTCTTCAAATAACGCATCGTGACGGCCTTTAAATATCCTTACCGAAATGACGGAGGTGCCTCTCTTTGATCAGAACGGAACGGCGCGAAAAAGACACGCACGGGCGACAAGGTAAACGGCAGGAGTGAAAAATGGCACGGACATAAAAGTATCGGCCGTAAACGCGTCTCTTAATTCCGTAATGCGCGTCTTAATAGCCGGCTCGCTTTTTGCCGACCGCCGCATCATTTTCGTTCATTCCCGCAAATTTCGTAATTTCGCAATCGACCGTATTATGCGCCAACGAAACGCATCCCCGGTCTTGTTTTCAGCTAAGTAATCATTATCATTAGGTTGGCCCGCGTTCGTGACGGTAGCCGGGCTTAATTTTCACGTTAACGACCCGCCGAACAATGCCGGCTTCCGCTTTGTCGCCGACAATCGCGCGACGAGTGAGACGACCTCGGGAACACGAAAATCCGATCGCAAGTTTGCCATTCTTAACCAACAACTATAATTGTTCAATTAAAGTCTCAGACGTGGAATTTTATTGTTTGTGCCATTTGCACGGTTTATTGATATAGACTAGGCTTTGTAATGTTTTAATTGAATGTTGACGGTCAAAGTGGCGGTAAAAACTTGAAGTTTGCATTGTGGTAAATGCTATGTGTATTAAATTCAAACAAAATGTAACAACATTAAAGCCGAAAAAAAAGTTAAAACAAGTGAGGCGCTACTTGAAAAAATCTTGACACACCAATAATTATCATTTCATTGGTTTTTTTCTTTCACGTCTGTCGGAAGCACATGATTATTTGTGAATAAAAGTTCAAGGTATCGGTGAGCGATCCACATTTTTATAAATTAGATCAAGAAGTTTCACTTTATCTGTTCTGAATCGAAAAAGTTTATCGAGCAAACGACGTCTGTTTCGAAATTGATACCAATTTAAATTCATCAAAATGTCCTTCACATATTTGTCCACCCTTGAACTCGCAATTCAAGAAAGTTTACCTACATATTATTTACTTCTTCCCATTGCAAACATTTAAATTTACAATTCAAAATTACAGTTCGTCAAGTTTCTTCTCGTTTCTTCTCTCCGCAGTTTCGTCGTTCCCTTTTTCAGCAATAAAAACCAACACGCGGAAATTTGAATCACGTTGTTCGGTTCGCAAGGCAGACTGATGTAGTCGCGGAAAGTTTGCCAGATTGTTCTTTCCTTGTTCTCGACTAGTAGCCGGTGTTTCGCTCGTTTCCACCGTGGGGATTAAAAGAACATTGAAGCCAGGCGAAAAAAGGAAATCACCGGGGCGGAAAAGTTGCGGAATAAACACTGGTGAGATTATTTCGCGGATGAAGTTAAATTAGAATCCCATTTGACGCGATGCCGCATTAGGCGGCGTTTTATTAATGTGCGAGATAAACGCGATAAATAAGCGTAATTACGCGCCTACATTCTCGGCTGCGTATACCTTCATTATCGCGCGCCGCGCGGGCATAAAAAATAACGCAAATAAATGTCGCTGAGTTGCAATGAATACAACTTTCGCATCGATTAATGACGCCGCCGGACGATAAGGTGATAGAGTTCGCCGCGTAGTTTTAATTTATATACGCGCTACTAATTTGCGATTTTGCACGTCCGCCGCGGTCGCAGGTGATTGATATTGTTATTATCTCAATGGTGCGCGCGTCTACGTTAAAATGCAAGATTTCTTTTTTTCTGATTATTTTTGTATGTCTTGTTGGTGATTAGGGCACTGATGATGTTTTCTAATGTACTTTCTAATTGCGTGAAGAAAATTGTGGAAGTTATACTGTTGGAAGTAGAGCTGCAGTATGATACGAACTTCAGTATGATACGATATCGTCAAAATTACACTAAAAAAAGCAATCAATATAACCAATCAATTTTATGACGTTTTATAATACATGCCGTAAATTTTACAAAATACAATGCAGTAAGAATTCGTACTCCAGAATAAGACCCTAAATTGTAAAATATATAGGACAATTTCTATAATATTTTGCGATTTTTCAAACTAGGCCGCGCTAATGTTCACAAAGTTCGTCACAGTAATGCGAGCACGACTGTGCTCATCCCGAAATCGTCGAACGGTCCACTCGAAATTGCCACGACATTTTTCACCGTCTATTTACGACTGCAACCACCGGTATACTCTCTGCTCAACGTACGCCCATAAAATGACTGGTTTTAATACAATCGTGGCGGACGCGAGGAACCTCGTCTCCGCAGATAAATGACGGTGTCGAATATCTCGAGCAGCGAGCCCTCGCCCCTCGTAATGCCATTTCCTGATCGCAGCCGGCCGTTTCGGCCGCGACGGCCAGCCCCGAGACGGCGCTCGGGCAACGTGAAACCGCACTTTTTCTGGCCCGATTTGCCCGGCCGGTCATCGCGGAAATCAATTTCCGAGGAAAGACGAACGGCCCGAGCGGATTCGCAGCGCCGATTAATAAATCATGCGCGTACGAGGACGAAGCCGAGGACAAAGCTTTGTAATGTAATAATGTCAACCGTTGTCACCCTGCCCCCGTCGCCCCAGTGGGACTTCTCGGTACCCCCGACGGTAGCGACACTATTGTTCGGAGGAGGCAGGGTGGGGGGGGGGGGGGACCCAGCCAGCCAGCTGGACTTAAAAGGAATCAGGAGGGAAAGAACGAGCGTGGCGAGGAAAAAGGGAATGAACTGCGAGATGTGGGAAAGAGAGACGAGAAAGAAGGAAATAGATAGAGAGAGGTAGCTGTATGAATAGAGCGAGACAGATGTGGATGTATAGAGAAAAACGACAAGTAAAAGTGATAGTTACAATGAGCCAGAAGAGGATGGGGATAGGCAAAACGAGGGTGCGATTCAGTGGAAGATCCGATTCAAAGTTCGTGTAAATGCGAGCATTAGCGATTCGTCTGAATTAAAGGTCGGCTACGTGAATCGGCGGCCTGTCGATTGCACCGGCGCTCGCATTCGTCCGCCTCGATTAACGACGAGATTGATCGTACGCAGGTCGCGCGCGCCGTAACGATCGCCGAGCTGATGGCGAAATTTGTTTCCGCACTCCCGCTTTTAAACGTCAGTGTCGCTCCCGAGACTGACTCGGCCAGATTTCTTTGTGAAAACAAACATGTTTCGATGCAGTGTACGCCGGAGTGGCACAGTCGTTGTTCGAGTTTCATGTTTAGGGATAAAAACGAACGCTTGCGAATGACGAGGATCCGATCGTTCGATGGAGGATGGCTCGAAGAAGATAGTCATTTTGAAATGAAGAAAGCCTTCAGGAAGATTTGCCTGTTTGAAATGTAAAAGTCACGTTAAAAGAAAGTGATTAAATAAATAGATTTAAAGAAAAACAATGAATTGTGAAAATGAAAAAAGAAAAGAGAAAAATACTAGATACTTTGCTTCAGTTATGTCTTTTTTCAGCATCAATCTTTACGGTGTCTTGTTTTCATTTTAGTAACTCTGCTTCAAGTTTAGTAAATCTGCTTCAAGCGCATTTTTAGAATATTGTTAAATTTTGCGATAAGAGGAAACAATATTTTACAGCGGCAAAGAAAATAAAAACTTGCTAGTGTTTTGGACAAGTTTATGAATCTTACATACAATCCTTCCACTTTTTTTTAAATTAATATTCAAGTTTTTTGCTCTAATTTTTATAATTCGTACTTTTTTTAGTTCTATTTTTTTTCTTTCTTAGTCAAAGACTTTGATTTTACATTGTTAAAATAATATTTCTTTAATGTTATCAAGGAGTACTTTCAACTTGATGTTATATTGATTCGACTGCTGACCTATGAGAAAAGACTGCTGATAGTATTTTCCAAAATAAACGAAAGTCACAAGATGAACCAACTTTTGCTCCAAATCCAATCGCAATCTCATTTAAATGTAACAAGGCTAGACAGGTTCAACGAACATAATTTCTTTCTGTATGATTAATTCGCTGAAACACACCAAAGGCGGAATCTTTCGCAATATTTCACTATCCTTTTAAGCGACTTCGCAAGTTTCCGTAAAATTAGTAAACTCAGGATTTTTAATCGTAATAAAAGCAAGAAAAGCTACGAAGCAAATTGCAAAATAGAATAGAAAATGAGAAGTAAAAAAGACACGGAATCGATAACCAGGAAGTGTCAAACAGCAAAAATAGTCACTCTTTGTAGCACTTACTATATTTGCAAATAAATGTATAAAATACAAATAAATTCATCAGTTTTTAAATTTTGCTTTTAAAATACAATTATGCAGCAAATCTCTTACACAATGAAATACTTTAAATTTTAACTATCCCTTTTCCTCGTCTATTAAAAATGAACATATTTATCTCAAAAACATTATCATTATTTAATCATCAGCTCCAATACATTTCACTGATGGTAGCAACACTCGAATCCATGGCACGACAAAAAGTGGCGAGTCAACTTATCCCCTTTTCTTCAGCCCAGCTGACGCGCCGTCCGCAATCGTCCGGCAGCAATAATTGCCGAAAATCCGGAGCCAAGTTCGCGTCTGTAATCTCGAGTGTTGGTGAAAAAAAGGCAATTTCCGGTAGCCTTCCCCTCGCTCGCTTGGCAATTAATAATTCGTACGAGATAACTGCCGCGTGGTTTGCGGACAAAAACCGCGCGGCCAGAAGCGATCCGGGCGCGGATCTCGAGAGCCACTTTGGCTGCTCCTCGAGTGGCTCCTCGAGCGAAAGCTAGACGCGCTCCGTCGCAGTCACTCGAGGCTCTGGCGCGCCGCGATATTGCCTAGTCGACGTCTTCGCGACGCTAACCGCTCGCCGTCATGCATTAAACATGACGGTAATGCGCGAGTGTCAAGCGAGGATTTCATTCGCTTGGGCGCTGAGTTACGCGCGACCGTTTCCCAAGGCGGAGCGCCCGGCCGTGTACAAAGTGCTGTACTACAAATTGGACCGACGACGCGAAATGACGCTCGGAGAAAATTCGCAGGTGGAAAGGCGCGTTTAGCAATCATTTGGAATTACGAAAGTAAATTTAATTGCATTCATTGGATCGCGAGGATACATAGTTAGACATTTTTTATTGAACAATGTGATACCATTTTATGTATAGACTTTTTGGACTTGTCTCCATGTTTTTATGGTGAATGTTGAGTTAATGAAGAGTACTGTGGTAGAAACTTTTTATAAGTCACTTACGAATTGTTGTTTGAATTAATATATTAAAAAGAATATGTTTAGTGGAATAGGAGTTACACATCCGATGAAAATATCATTATTTTGACGGACAATCAGTTTTTTGTCTTTAAAATCATATTTTCATTCAAACTGATTTAAAAGAATCGCGAAGAAAAAGATATTCCTTTTTTAACAAGAAGTTTAACATAAAAAATAACAAAACGGTCGAAATCGATTTTCTTAATGAAGAATCAGTTCGAAATTGTCAAAGACCTTGGTAATCATATCGGTTTTTTTGGTAATCTCGACCTTGATGAGAGAAATCAATGTTGACCATATATGTTACAGTTATCAGAAATAGTGGTAAAAATTAACCAAACTTTTTTCAGCATTCAAAAAATCTACATTTTTATAATATTTACCTCTATAATAACTTACTCGAAAAAAGTCAAGGTCATCCTAAGATGAAATCCTGAAACCAGTATAATTTCAATTTGATACTTTACCACTTAAACAATAACTTTTACTATCTGTATTTCTCGTTGTAGGAATTTCCACGCCGTGTAGGAATTTTTTCCCCGCGTACAAACCAAGTCGCAAATCAATGGCGGATAATTACGCGACGTCGCGCTGGAATGTTCCGAACAGCTGAAATACCGGCGAAATGAACCGCGTCGACGCATCGTTCGCGAATGATTTAGATTTTGGCGGTTAACAAAAGATGCCCGACTGGATTTACGGCGTGCGCGCACCGGGAGAAACAATGCGCCGGATTATGTCGCAAAAACTAAGCGGTCGAAATGAAGCGCGGCGCACGGGAAACGAGCGTTTGAAGTAATGCGTTTTGTAACGAAGCGATTGGCTCACTTTGAAGCAGGTGTTCCGGCCTTTATTTTGGACGAATTAGTTTTTCTCGAGAAAATAGCAGCGAAATGCCAGGCTTCGAGGGAAACTCGAGCGCGGAAACGGTACATTTCAGTGGAATGTTGCATTTTAGGGGAATGCCGTTTCAAAGATATTGTTCTTGTAATGTTGAACTAGGGAAGCTTCAACTTTGGAAACTTGAATGCTTTGTGTGAAATACAGGTTATAAACGAAGATTAAATGAGTTTCGGAGATTATTTATTAGCATCACATGCTTGTACATATATTTAGTGTCTTTCCGTAGTAAATCCAACCGGGTGATTAATGTTGATCCGGCATTAATTTCCCTCGTCAAATGTTTACGGGGAAGTACATAATCGATTTTTACCGCAATGAGAAAACAGGAGAGTTTTATTAGGGTAGGTACTTTGTGGATGTTGAGAAATGATTGTGGAAAATAGTAAAGATTATCGTTGAAAAAATGGAACTGATAAGAGCATATGTTTATTTGATTCGATTTTAACAATGTCCCAGAATTGTAGTTAATTTTACTATGATTGCTATCAATTTTATCACTTAATTATCTCAGTGCAAAGTTAATAGAAGAAGGCGCCTTTTAGTAAATTTTTTGTTAAAAATAAAAAAAAAAAGATTCACTTTTCTTATAATTCTATTACAATCCCATGAAATTCTATTTATAAAACAAATGAATAGAACTTCTTTTACAAGCAATAACTACTCAAATAATACATTATTCTTGCTACGAACATTCGCAGTATTATTTTCTTATACTTTTTCCTCGCAGTAGTTTTTCTAAGCAACTAAAAAATAAAATAAAAAAAAAAAAAAAAAAAAGAAAGAAAAATAATGGTTTTAAAATATAAACAATTTTCCGTGAAAAAAAATGTTTTAGATGCATTTTTTGTATCCGTTGGGCACGCATAAAAAACGGTGATTTTTCTTTTTAACTCTCGAGCTGCCTCCCCGTCTGCGTGATCAGATCTTCCTGGCTCTGTGACCATGTCGACGCTCATGATTTAACACTTCGGGAATAGTATGTGAATTGTTGTGCTATTGTAATATCTATCA
>JABFOV010000816.1:0-31394 GCA_022817685.1 Aradophagus sp. ZL-2020
GTATCACATCGTGAATAGATGTTAATAACTGAAGAATAATATAAATTGAATTTTTTATACAATTTACTATCTTTGAATAACAATTTCTTAACTAAGTACATTTGTATCCCAACTTTCTCAGAAAAGATAGTAATTTTTATAACACATTTATTTCGTCGATCGACAATCGAAATCAGAACTTGAATTCCTATCAGCGCGATGTAAAATGAAAAAATTAATTTTCTCATTTACTTTCTTCGTCAGAAGTATAACTTTTTCGATTGCAAATTTATTGAATTTGGAATTCGTTGCAGACAAACGTTGCAAACTTCCTGCGCATAGAATGTTTGACAATATTTTTGTAACCTTGGTTAAAAAGTGATTCAACCCTAACTCACATTACATTGTTTTGTACTTTTTTTTTGGATTGTTGATGAAACAGATATTTAATTAATATGTTTTGTCAGGCGAAATTGGGTGCTACATCAACCGTGAATATTGGTACTTGCGAAGAAAACAAAAGCCAATGTGCTATTAAACTGAGATAGTGATTGATCTAGCGTAAACGGCAGTTCATCACTGCGGGACAGGTTAAGATTCTAGAATACTCCACGGCGATTTATCGGATCAGCCACAAATGGAACTGATTTTTTATGCTCCAACGCCAAGTAATTGTCAGCCAGACTGCCTCAAATAATCGTCCGAAAAAATGTCAATGCAATTCGCGACAAAAAAGTAGGACTTGTTGTTATTTGCATACACGACAAAGATATTGGTTTTGACGCTTAATTTGCATCGAGTTTTCAACGAAATTCGGCTTTTCGCGCCACCAATTAAAAATATAAACTCGATCATTTTTATCAGCAACTTTTCTTCAGCTCGCTATTTCAGTGGAAAAACGAACGTAATACATGGGGATAAAGTTTCCATCCAGTATGGTAAAAATGCAACGACGACTCGAGCACACCTGTCACATCGTAACTTTAAATTTAAATTATACATTAGTATTACAATAAACATTATAAAGGACATTGAATATCGAATTATTTCATAAATCAGCATCCATTTAATCATTTGTTTGATTTTTATCTTTAACTTTGTAAGTTTAGTTTCTTTCATGAGTCGGTACGCTTGCCATTGCTTGTGTACAAGTTTTAACACGCCTTGCGTATGAAGGGTTTGTGGTCACGCGGTCTAAACATGTCGCAACGCAAGGATCGTCATCGTTGGAGTTCGGGTCTCGGTCAAGGACAATTTTTCTGGACTTTAAAATAACGCGAAAATAAATTAAAGAAAAATAAAAGACAAAAGATACAAAGTAAGCATGAGAAAATAAATTAAATGTAGATATTTTTTAATTGCAAATCACATTTTTAAACGTTCTCGTACAGTATGGTAATTTTTAAACCGAGTATGAGATATAAGCTCATATTTGGTCGTTATGATCACGTTGCTGTATAGTATGGTAAAAATAAATGTAATGGACAGCATTTTTATACTATAATATTCTCTCCGTGTACTATACTAAACAATTTATATACAAATCCTCCTTTTTTACAGCGCGTTTAATTAAAATACGATACAACAATCGACGGCAACATTAAAAAGAAAAAAATTGCAGTCTGTGCGTTTCGCACAAATTATATAAATTTGTACATTGCAAAAAGGATGCAATCTCGTAAGCAAATTTAAAGCTTCGCCGCGGTAATTTGTGCCCGATGTATAGCCAGACATAAACAACGTCGAACAATTGAGTTTGCTTAAAATAATTTGCATCCTTGATTCCCATAATAACCCAATTTCCAAAACGTTATTATAATCCTCAATGAACATTGAAATTCATGGCTTAATAAATGTTGAGAATAGCACGTTGATAACAGTCTTGAACGTAATAATTTTACCTAATTGCATTGCGTAAAACTATTAAACACGTCGTGAGGAAAGTCAAGAAGCGCATTAAATTGTTTAAATGTTTAACGAGCCAAATGATCAATCAATCAAAATCGCTGCCAGAAAAGTCCTTTTTATCGTGACGGTAAATACTCCGGCAGTCGTATCCCGCCGAAATGAGCGGACTTCGTTTTTGCAAACGTTGCTGCATATCAATCATGATAATTGTCACGACACTTTTCTATTATATCAATCATATTATGTTTCGTCTAACATGCAATTGCATCATCGTTATTATAAGATTAATTATTAAAATAACAACGATGCAAAACAGTAAACATTAGCAAACATTAGTAATAGTAAACAAGTTGAGAAAATAATACAAAAATAATACAAATATAATAATATTAATATAAATAAAACAAAATATAAATAAAACTGATTCAAATAATAAAAAAAGAATTACATATAATAAAAATAAAAATAATACAAAAATAATACAAACACACGTTTCTTTGTTCACCGTCAGCATGTACTATTTTCCGTCCTTTGACGGAAAAACTTGTGACCTCCAAAAATAAACGGGAATGAACAAGTGAAAAATCATATTTGTTTTTGTTTATCTTCAAAGGTTTCAATTTTTCGACCTCTGCGACACTAGTCAGTAAAAATACTAAAAACGACTCAGTCGTTTTCAAGTTGTACCGTGTTGACGCTTATTTATTTTGATTAAATTCAGTCTTAAACATTTTAAATCTTAAACATCTTAAACTAAAAAAAAAAAAAAAAAAATAAAAAAATCGTAAAAATCTATAAAAAAATATTTCGTTATAAAATATGAATGCAACGCTTAACGATACACAAATTCGTTATTTATTTATTTCTCGATCGGAGTTACATGAATTTTAAATTTAAAAACAACGGAACTTTCCACTTCCGCACGCAAAAAAATGCACTTTTTTTAAAATAAAATAAGCACTGTACATTTTGTCTGTGAAAACACGTATAAGTTCGTTACAATGTTTATCGTTTTACAAACGACAGTACGAAATGATTTACGAACGTAAAACATTTTTGTTGTTCAATCATCGAACGTTTACGCGAACTGCAGTTCAATAAAACAAAGGTTACAGTTCCCTCGAAATCAATTGGCAATTAAAATGATATAAGTGTAACGTTTCGAAGTGTGTTCTCCCCGAAGTGATCGTCAGTTTGTTTTAAGACCGGCAATAAGTTGTCTCGCGGAATGTAGCTGGACAAACGTGATTTATTTCTCGCACGTTTCTTACTTAACATCGCTCGTTGATCGCATTGTACTTTTTGCTGCCGACCAACAGCTTAAGGTGATTCCTCAGTTCTGGTTCCACGGAGTTAGTGCCTTTTCAAATTACAATTTCTAAATATAAAATTAAAACTTTTAAATATAAGCCAGCAAATGTTTGACAATGGGAGAATGGTTCGAGCCTTAAAAGTTGCAATTTCTTAAATAATTGTGGCCTGTGAAACTGCCAAAGCATTTTTTTCCACCTCAAAACTTTTGGCAGCTTCTGCATTGGAACAAAAGAAAAGAATTAACTTTTAGAAAATGGAAAACATTTTCCCAGAGTGATACATTTGCCGGGTTATATTTATTTTGCATAATTATTAATTTTAACAAAGTAATTTAAAAAAACAATAATCTAGTGATAATAGCTTGAAAAATCACCTTAAGATAAACTCGTCAAAGCTCTATCACTAGACTAATTTTTTTTCGATAATATTGTTAAATTGGAATATTTTTCATAACCAACATAACCTAGAAATTCTTATTAACTTGAAGTTCGCCACGAATTTTGGACTTGGAAAACTGTTAAAATTATTATTATTAATAATTAATAAATATTATTGGTAAAAAACAATGTAATATATATCAAACCAAAGATGGTCACTAAACCATTTTCACTACATCGTAAACTGTTCTTTATCAACAAATTTTCAAAAATTGCTCGAAATTCATGAGCCATTTGTTATAAATCGACTTATTTCTACACAGAGAGAAAAAATCCTAGCATAATCTGTTTGAAAATTCATTACAAATTACTTTTTTTTTTGCTTTTATTCTTTTGCTTTTTATTAGACTCTCTAGTAAATTCTTAAAAACTCATAAAATATTAAAGTCACTTTGAAGATCTCAAAGTACCCTTTTCTGTCGTTGTTTTTTATTGCATTTATCTGACGAAATTTACTTTGCGTTAAAAAATCCAATGCTCTATTATGCGAGATTTGAACGCTGGCCTCCGACGTGACAGTCTAATTTTTATCCCCCGCGCCATCAGTCCTTGCTTGAAACAACCATATTTCACCAACTTTTCTGTTGCATGATAACGTTTATAAATTTTATTAGACTGGTATTTCAATTCGTCAGTGACGTATAATAATACCTTCTACACAACATTGCATACAATACAAAAAAGCTGTCAATATATGGAGTTAAAATTTCCAACGTTTATTAATAAACGAAAATTAATTATATATAATTTAACAACATATATTGTAATTAAAAATGAAAAAAATTATATTCACAGACACTGAAACATTCTAGCTTCTTCTTGTAAAGTTATTAAATAAAAAATAAACTATAATTTGTATGAAGAAAAGTACATCAGATTTTATTTTCGTTTACTAATAAACGTTGGAAACTTCAAAAACATCAAAATATGCCATTTTTTCGACTTGTCCCAGCTTTACCTGTCAGTCTAGTAAATTACACTAGGATTTTTTTTTCTCCGTGTGCACGATGTAAACTATTAAACATTTGTAACTAATAAGTTAAGTTAATTATTAAACATTTGCAAGAATATAATTTCCAGAATATTTTGATTGCAGTGATTAACGAGATGATCCCCTCGATGCAAACGTACCAAAGTCGCAGCCTTCCGCTCCGGCGGCCGTTGTGAATTTATTTCGCGTTTGTTAACGCGGATATTTCAAATAACGTTAATAACGTTTTTACAACCCATAAACATTGACTGCAAAGGGTAAACGAGCTGTGCTTGTCATAATTTATGACACTGTTTGTTTCGAGCGATGATAAATACAACGCTCGCGTTCTTTATCTGCGTATTAAAAAGTCAACGCTCTTTTCACCCGTATTGCTTGCCATTCGGATTATAAAATGCACCTGCTTTCGTCATCTCTTCAACTTTATGGCATCATCAAGCGCGAACACGTGATTGAATACGATTCTCATACTTTCGACTACATTGACACCCCCCCCCCTCCCCCACCCACCAACCATTGTCGAAGATTAACATGTGTGTGATTATGTTTATTTTGAAAAATAATTAAACTAAACAGTATCATTCGAAAAAGAAACACTAATCTAGTAATAAAGACTTGAAGAATTTTAATCTCATTTTTTTCATATACAAAAATCTACATCTAAATGAAACCTAAAATTGCCGTTTTCTCCGTCCTATTCTAAATCAATCACTTTATTCCTTCTAAATTCTTTGCGAACAGAATATAGAGAAAACGAATCGAAAACAATCTTGTGTCGTGTGAAAAAAGTATCTTAGAAAATAATAAACTCGTCAAATCTTCGGACAAGTCCAACTCGATTTCAACGGGCGATGCGCTGATAAATTAAATCACTTTTCATAACTTGTTTCATCATCGAAATACACTTTGAGATAAAGCGAATCTACCTTTTATGGCGCAGCGAAAATGGCAATGTGAAAAACTCGCCGAAGCGCGAGCGATATGGCGAGAAAACAACGGCTCGAAATTTTTCATCATTTTTTTCGGCCATCGCGAAATTTAATTATAACATTACGCCTCGGAAATGCCGTTAAACCGTAATTACTGTAATGAAAATGGCAAGCTTTGTCCACAAATCTATGGTCCAAGCTCGGTAATAAAAATGAGCAAAGCTCGGCAATAAAACTGTAAAGTGATCTGCAATATCAGGTGCGCTTGATAAGTTCTTTATTATCGGTATTGAAGCTCGCGTGATAAAGTCAACTTGGCCAGAAAAACAACGCGGGAAAATAAATCTATCAACGTGATTACATTTTACAAATTTTAAATGTTAATTGAATTTATAAACTTGTACTACACCGAGAAATTATACATTATTTGGAAATATTTAATGGATTAGAGTTGAAGTGAAAAAAATTATAAACATTGAAGGTCAAAGTGGAACAAAGAGTTAGAGTTTATTTAACCTTCTATTTTCAATGTATACAATTTACTGTTTTGGTTTAGAACTTCGTGTAAACAGAAATTTTTTATTTTGCGACAAATTTTACAATTCGTTTGTTTTGGTTTCTAATTTGTAAACACATCTTTTAATAATATTTTTACAATGTTTTGCATGTACTCTTGTTTTCAATAATGTTACGTGTCCATTTAATTGAATTTAAATAAAATCTTCAAATTAATAATCAATCTTGTATATTTTCAAACCTAAGTGAAATACACAGTTTATCTTAAAATTATGGAACATAAATGTTTCAATGACTTCTGAACACTTGAATATCTAACATGACGCCTACAATTAAACAGTCTCTTGACTGTATAACAAGTAAAGTTTCAACATCCATATAGTTTCCGAGTAGGACATTTTCACGGTAGAAATGAAAACTCAATTTCCGAGGGAAAAATGATGGTTAAAAACAGTTTAAAAAAAAGCTGAAAGAGCTTACTATTTATCTTATAATTAAAAACTCAAAACTCATTACTCTATTTAATTATTTACTAAAACCTTATACTTGAAAACGTATATGAAATCGTTATTACGAGAAAAAACTTAATTTATTTAACAACTAGAGTCAATAGGCGCGCAAAATTTAAATTCTTGAAATATAAAAAACAATCATTTGAAAATTTTTTAGATTCATCTACTTTTATAAATTTTTTATTTATTTATTTTATAATTTATTTCTGAAACATATTTTGTAATTAAGTTAAAAAATATTGTATTTCAAAATTAAGTTAAACAATGATATTCAATATGTGTGGCGAATCGCCACACATATTGAACATATAAAATTTTCCAAATTTTTTAAACATTCAAATCGACAATTTTTTGTGTGTAAATTTATATTTTTCACTATGTTCACTGTTGTATTTGTCGATTTAGTCGATTTCAATTTTTGAACATAGACAATTTTCTAAGTCAAAAACGTGTGGCAATTTGCCACGTGGCAAACTTCAGGCACATCTTTTAATATTCATAATTTTTGTTTATATAGAAAAAATTCTTAGAATTTTTATATTACTTTTTTAATTTATGAAAGCAATTAGTATTTTATGATATAAAACATTTAAGGAAGGAAAAATGAGGAAATAACGTTCCATTAAAAAATAAATAAAAGAAAAATAAAATAAATAATGTGTCGTGAATGACAATATTCACGTATTTATCGTATCAATAATTAATAAAAATTACTTTGTGTCGTTCATAAAACTCGGAAACATCAATGAGTCAACGATTCCAAATCACGTCGATATCACTTTACGCAACATCATTTCAAGCTCAATTTCTAATGACACAAGTAAAACTCGTGCGTTACGAACTGATTCCCCACATAACACTCTCAATGGCGCGCAAAGGGGTGTAAAAATGTCCATTCAGTTTCCTGGTAGGTACAAATTTTTACGACAACGGCGTAAAAAAGGTGTTCGTTAGTGTATAAAAGGTAAGTGGAAATGATTTATGAATAATTCCTTCCTCAAATATAAGCCGCAGTGGGGCTCGAGTGCGAGGCGTTTAATGTTCGCGCGTTTTTCATGATACAACTTTTGTACGAAATTTCAGGACTTGAAAATGGAGCGTGACTTAAAAATTATTTTGCTATTGAAACGAGAAATTATGCATAATTTATTCTTCATTTTTATCTTATAAAATAAAAAAACCAATTTCATTACTTTAATAAATTTATAAAAAAGGCATATATTTTATTTTTAGACGTCAAATTTCAAACAACTTATAAATAAATGAACGTCAACAAACTTCGTTTAGATAAATAAATAAATAAAACACGCAGGAATACTCAGTAACGAAAAGTAAAATAACATTATAAATACCAAAGTAAACGCGTGATTTGCGGTTAAAACGTCCTTTCTTCTCCAAATCGTCTACAAATATTTCTACAATAAACAGTAAAATCGATACCGTTTATCACCGGGGTATCTTTAGAGATATTTTTAACGAGAAGATGGATCGGGTCCAATTTATATAAAATCTAAAATATTGTATAAAAAGACACAAAATTGGGGAACAAATTTCATCGATGACGAATAATTCAATATGAAGTTTGAGATTACACTTTTTTACATCCAATAATTGATGTGTCACCATATTTTTCTCCGTCAAATTACATTATAGCATCGATTGGACCGGTATTGTATATGCGTGTGTAAATATGAAAACTAATTTGGTAAAATAGTTTAGTTAATATGACGTGGAAAGAAAAATAAAAAGTCCATTTTCTGTTACTTCAATTGATTAAACTGTATCTAAATACATCCACGTCGACTCGTGATAACTCAATTATATCGATTGAAAAGGCGAGAAAAAATATATATGTATATATTGAATAAAAAATATAAGTAACTTTTACGTAATTGCTCTGCATTGTCGCGAGAATGATCGTTAACTGCAATGTTCCACAATGATCATAAAAACGCAATGATAAAAATGGACAATAATTCTGAGGTGTAAAAACAACAGTATCAAGACTGTTAAAAATAATAATAATATCGAATTATACTCTGACGTATCAAAAAATTATACCACTAAATTCTAAGAAATAGATTTTGCATGAATTTCCGCCTGCGTTTCTTTCTAAGCTCAGTTGTAGGAATACAAATATCGTGCGATGTTGCCACATCTCTGCAATGGTAGAAAGAGATATGACAACGTTGTGCAATACTTAAAAGTTATGGTACTATATTTAAACAACTAGCTTTTGTAACCGCGCTTCTTTCTAACCGCAATCATAATAATTTAAACGTCATGCGATGTTGTCACTTCTTTGCAATGATAGAAAGAGTTATGGCAACGTTGTGCAATATTTAAAAGTTATGGTTCTATATTCGAGTAACTAACTTTGGATAAATTTTCGGTTGCCTGTTGATATAACCTAAGTTGTAAGAATTCAAACGTCGTGCGATGTTGCCACATCTCTGCAATGATAGAAAGAGATATGGCAACGTTGTGCAATATTTTAAAGTTATGGTACTACGTTCAAGTAACTAACTTTTTTATAAATTTTCGGTTGCATGTTGTTATAACCTTAGTTGTAAGAATGCAAATGTCGTGCGATGTTGCCACATCTTCGTAATCATAACCTATAAATACCACATATTCTTTTCATTGCTCTTTCACGAATAACCAATGAAGCAAATGAAATGAAACCAATGAACTTGATTTACTATCCAATACTGTTATATCTACAGTCTGTACTGTCACTATAAATAATCTCTTTCTGAAGAATGAAATCAATAGAACAGTCAACAAGTGCGTTGATGCACTATCCA
The DNA here is from genome assembly GCA_022817685.1 of Aradophagus sp. ZL-2020. Lineage (NCBI taxonomy): Eukaryota > Metazoa > Arthropoda > Insecta > Hymenoptera > Scelionidae > Aradophagus > Aradophagus sp. ZL-2020. Next base: position 9,394 of record JABFOV010000816.1, read on the forward strand.
AAAGTGTATCTTTCATTAGAAAATTCGGCATTCCGGCTTCTCAGAATAGACATTGACGATGATTATGAAGCCGGGAAAAATAGGTCAGAGTTGATGATAGATAGGGGGGGATAGGGGCCTACGTTGGAAAGGCACAAGTGACCTCGGTTCATTGATTCCCTAACTTTTATTATAAATCGCTGCATGTCACGCCTTACGCTCCTGATTCCTGGCTCAGCGCAGATCCTATCATTCTCCTTGCAGCATCGATTTTTGCAAGCTTCTTCCAAGCGTTTACACTGTATACAAAACGCTGCTTGAGACACGGCGACGCGCGTCTTCGACATTCTTACTATCTCGTTGGCAACAGGGCCACATTTACATACCATAAGAAACGATCAAAAGAAAACGTGTTTTCTCGCTTCAAAGCTGTTAATTGCATGTAACGCACCGGTAATGGACCGACAATCTTAGGTACAACCATTTTAATGATGATTTTTTGATGACACGACGACTATTCATTTCAGCTTTTTTTTTTCATGTGACTTTAGTTTGTACGTTTTATAACAGCGTCTTTTATCTTTTTTTAACATCAAGTTATATATCACATGTTATGTAAATTTGCATAAAAAAGTGACATTTAGCGAAACGTATATTAATTTAATTGGATATAATATCGAATGTGATAATTATTTAAGTTTTCAATGTGTTAATGGATGTACGTGATAAAACATTTCAGATTATTTATCAAATTATTCAGAGTGCATAACAGTATAATTTTTATAAACTTTATTGGATATTCATGTTCGAGTCGTTAAAAATCATTATTTTAACGTGTAGGTATTGTTTATATATAATTTAAACAATTTGTATATGAATTATGTATAATTTTCATATAAAGTATATATAGACCTTATATAGACCATTTACACTCTATGCAGTCTATACAGTCCATACACATGTTTCAATAATGATTTTAAACGATTTAAATATAAATTATATGTGATTTATATGTTGCATGTATAAACCATGTATATAACAAATAAAGTTTGATCAAGGTCAAAGACAGACAATAAAAGTTGATAAAGATCGATAAAGTATCAATCGAGCCAACTATCGATTCTCGGTTTCACCATTTTTGTCATTTCGGCCAATTGCGATTTCGCGGCCGAATACAAGAGTTCGAATTTAGAAAAATTGATGTAGAATTTTTTTTTATTTTTAAATTTTTTTATAAATAACAATGAAAAAAAATATAATTTTTGATCATTACATTTTTTATCAATCACAAAACCTTCACAAAGAATAACAATAATAAAATAAATCGGTCAAAACGACTTCCGATGTATCAACGTAGAAAAAAAATTTTGCATTACAACAAAATGCTTTATTAACAAAAAAAAGTTGATAAAAAAAGTCGACGATGATAGAAATACAAAAAGATTTAATGTTTGTATGAATCTTTATTTTATTTCCATCGTTTTCACCGTTAATTAATTTATTCAAATTTATTAATTAATTAATTAATTTATTATTAATTATTTTATTATTAACTTATTTAATTGATTTATTCAATTTATTAATTTATTTATTAATTTCACCGTTATTAATTTATTCAAACTACTATTCACTTCTTCAGACCAGGGTGCATGAAATCATAATACTTAGAATCACAATGCTTAAGACGGGGGTATGTTAAAAAAAAACTATTTTAACTGTATTAAGAAAAAAAAAAAAAACAACAAAAAAGAAAGAAAAAGAAAAAAGTATAATGAAAAATATAAATAAAACTTGTAAAAAGTTGACTTTAATGAAAGACATAAACAATAAAGGTCACTTCGATTAAATACACAAACAAAAATATATCATTCATAACACTCGTCATAATGTAGAAAAAATGTATTATTTTATACTCGTGTTAAGAACTTTGAACGCCAGAATTTCTTGGAAACGCATAAATTTTTGTTATTCATTTAGCTTATTTCAATACCAACAATACATCACTTTATATAATAGATTTAAGTTAATGAAAAAATCTTTTTCTAATATATAAAAGTAACGTGGTCGTTGAAATACGCCGAAACAAAATATATATATAAATGAAAAAAAAAAAAAAATGACTAAATGAATCACTTACATGTACTTTCTATTAAGCAATCCAGAAGATCGTTATGAGACGTCGCCATGATCTCAAACAACCGGAAATTCAATTTGATTATTGATAACGATATAGTACACTCGCGACGCGTTGATAACCGTTTTATTTATTTAAATTAACAATCGAAATCACCGGTTGACTGACGATACTCGACGAAATAACGGATTCCCGCGTAAAGGAAGGTTCGCGCGCACACGTCCAACCACTTCGGCAGCTCGCGACGGAATGACTGACGCTGCGCAACTGACCGTCAACGCCGACGCCAAAAAGAACATTTTTACATATCTTTAACATACACTATTTCGGCTTTATTTTTTTAATGTGTTTCAGCTCTGAAGGACTACACATTCGTAATACAAATGTGCTTTCGCGCGGATTATGCATTATAGGGAGTTTTTCTAGGGAAATAAAATCTCTAGTGAGCTAAACAAGCGGTCATATTCAAATCTTGATAAATGAATTGATTGAAGTTTTTTCAAGACCATTCTTGATAAATAATATTACAATATAATCAAAATTGCATGCAAATTATTAATTTTGTTTACAAAAATATAAAATCAATACTATTTTAGTTTAAAAGAAAACATATAATTAACTTTTTTTTTAAATTTGTTTTGAAAAGAAATGCTATTTACAAACGTACACATTGTTAAATTTTTTACCTCGTATTTACGTAACATTTATATAATGATGCTTAAATGTAAACATTGAAATGAGATATCGCCCCTCGAATCACCTTCCTTAAATCTTAATATTTACTTTATAAAATGAATTTGTTATAAAAGTCATATTTTTACCATTATCAAACTACAATGTATACAAACCACAAATTAGTTTGTACATCGATGAACTTTATTATTGTTATGAAAGGAATCGCCTTTGTTATGTTTTAATGTTTACTTTATATTTTTACGATTATCAAACTACAAATTAATTTATACATTGTTGACCGTTTTTATTTTGTTTTAAAAAGACATGTTATTTACAGATTTACAAAATTTTTAATTCTTTGAATTGTTTATTTATTTATTACCTATGCAATAGTTCAAATGTAAACATTGGAATTAAGATCTGCCCCTCCATTCACCTTTGTTAAATTTCAGTGTTTACTTTCTTCGTAAATATTTTTACGAATCACACATTTTTACGATCTTCATAACAAATTATAAATAAAATATAGTTAATATGATTTTTCAATAACATTTGAAGAAAATATGTTTACAATTTGAAATTAAAATTAACAATGCAGTTTAATTTCGAAAATATGAAAATAAATATATGTATGTTAAAAGAAAAAAAAACATACATACAAATGATACAAGAAAAACAAAAAACAAACAAACAGAAAAAATTTGTCAATCATAAACAGAATTCTACATTACCGTTACAATTCATGAAAATCATTGTACCATACTGCCATCTTTCAAACACAAAACAGTAAACAAACTTTCGACCCTGAAATTGTTGTTAGCAAATGTGTACGTTAAATTAATTGCAATTATTATTTAAAGTGAATAATGGACTAAATTAAATATTATTATTATTACCAGAATTTAATACCAACCAGCCAGATAATTCACCGTTCCATGGATTTCCTCGGTTGATAATTGGTGGCGTTCATGATTGATGCCATTCATAAACAAATGACCAACATAGACATTCAAAACAATTAAAACAATAAATAAATAAAGAAATAAAAAATGACATCCGCACATTTATCTGCAGGCAGGCTCAATATTGGATTGATACAAGAACAAGCAAGAAAACAATTACTATGTTTGTTAGAAAAATGCGACGGAAGCAAGGTTAGGAACCGTTTTGAAAACAAACTTGACAGCTAACAATAGTTCCCTCAAAAATATTGTGTAACTCAAAAACAAAAAAAAAATACAAAATGCACGCATTACTTGCAAAAACTTTAAAAATATATCTAAAATCTGTTAAATCAATCTCAAGCAAAAGAATGCTCAACGAAAAAAATTAAAACAATTCCATAATGAAATGGGTTCATAATGGTTTGCATTATTTATTTTTTAAAGAGAATCATTGTTTAAATTTCAATATATTTTGCAGGCCATTGTATGGGACAAATCTTTAGCAGGACCAATTGGTTTAGTAGCAAAGTACAGTTTATTACAGGAACATGATGTCATCAAAATGTATCCATTAACAGGTGGACAATTACCTCCTACCAATGTAACCAATATAATTTTCATCACAAGACCACATTTGGACTTAATGGACTTGATAGCTGAAAATGTTTATGGGTATATTTCTTTCTTTAACTTTTTTTAGTCAAATAAAAAGAAACCTTCAACTTTTAGACATTTCTTTCTTTTTTACATTTAATCTAAATCTATAACATTTAAAAAATCATAAAAATATTCTTATTCTGTGTTATTGATAAATGAAAATAAAATGAAATACCAAAAAGAAGTATAAAATATTTATGATGTATGAAATAAATATTTTTATTCCAGCGAGGACAGAAGTAAACCACGCAAAGAATTTCATTTATTTTTTGTCCCACGCAAAAGTTTACTCTGTGAAAAAAAGTTAAAAAATCGTGGTGTGTTTGGAAGTTTTACACTCATAGAAGAATTTTCCTGCAATCTTTTTCCATTCGATAACGATTTAGTATCCATGGAACTTAGTAACACGTTTAGCGAATTTTTTCTAGAAAATGATCCAACCTGCCTTTATCGCGTTGCACAAGCTATACAAAATATACAAAAGTTGTATGGAAAAATTCCGAAAATAAGCGGCAAGGGACCAGCTGCTGCTAAAGTGTATGAATTACTGCAACGATTGCAACGTGAAGAAGATGACAAAAACAATTCTCAAACACCTCTGATCGAGCATTTACTTCTCATAGACAGATCAGTCGATTTATTATCACCTCTCGTTACCCAGTTGACTTACGAAGGATTAATTGATGAAATATTTGGCATTAATAATAGTTAGTTCATCTTACAGTATTATCATTAATTTACTAGATAATTATAATAATATTTATTAAACACATCATTATAGTTTGTCAGATCAGATGAAGTTAACTGTTAAATTTATGAACTTTTTACATTAATATATATTGAGTTTTTTTTCAGCAACTGTACAATTGCCAGCAGAAAAGTTTCATGACTCTGAGGATTCTCCAACAGTACTTACATTGGACAAAAAAGAACAAATAATACTGAATTCAGGAGAAGAACTCTTTGCCGAAATTAGGTTTTGTTTAAAATTATTATGCATACATAATCAAAGATGAACAGTTTTCAATTACGAATAAAGATGCAGAATAGAGAACACTAGCGAAAATACACTTTTTATTATTTTTGTAAAAACTCAATATTTACTCTTTTGTGTTCTTATTATTAATTGAAAACTACCCATCTCTATCTATGATATGTATATATATATAATGCAATGTAATAATTTTATAATAATAAAATATTTGTTAAAGGGACAAAAATTTCAATGGCGTTGGTCCAGTTCTGAGTCGAAAAGCCAAAATCATATCTTCACAGCTTGATGAAAGGCACGGAGACAAAAGTGTACAAGAAATCAAACAATTTGTTGCAAGATTACCTCACATGCTGGCAACGAAGCAGTCTTTAGCAAGACGTTTGTATTTTTATTTATTTTCACTTTAGTTCGTTCAGAGAAATACAATATGCAAACAGTTGTTTTTTTATTATCTAATTTTAAATATTTTGAACAAAAGATGAAAAAAATATGTACACATCCTTTTCTGAAAAATTGCAAGTAGTTTATGACATACAAGAAATTTTAACTGAGATTTCAATCGTCATCTTGACTTAATAGATCATTTTATAAAATGTTATATTATTATATAGTTAACATAATTATTTCAATTCCCAATAAATACAGCTTAATTTAAACATACTTCTATAATTAACAGATACAACTATCGCCGAAATGATTAAAGAAGTCACAGACACAAGTAATTTTTTGGAATGTTTACAAGTAGAACAGGAGTTGTTGAATTGTATTGACACTGATAAGCCAAACCCATATATTGAGGATATGATAGCTCAGCAAGAACCATTGCTCAAAGTTCTTCGATTGCTATGCATTCAATGTTACACAAATTCTGGTTTCAAACCTAAATTGCTCGATTATTATAAAAGAGAAATAATACATGCATATGGCTTTCAATACTTACCAACGCTCATAAATTTAGAAAAAGTAGGTTTACTGAAAGTGCAACAATCATCTAGACAGTATCTAGTATTAAAAAAACCTTTAAAACTGATTGTTGAGGACGAAAATGAAGTTTTTCCAAAAGACATAAGCTACGTACATTCCATATATGCGCCCATCAGTGTCAGATTGGCGGAATCTTTAGTAATGCCTGGTGGATGGCAAGGTATCAATGATATTCTTGAATTGTTACCAGGACCTGTTGTTCATTCTGTTAGTAATAGCAGTAGTCATCCCACTACTGGAAGACGTAAGATATGCCTATTATAAATGTTATTAAGGTGACTGTTCAGCTTTTTTAATTATAAAAAGAAACGTTGTAAACTAACATAAAGTAAATTAAGATAATCACTGTATCTATCTTCGTATTAAATAAATAGCAAATACTGACTCAGTAATTGAAATTATGTAATTTTTTCCTTTTGTAATGAAACGTCTGAGCAGTCTACCTTAAACAATTGTAAATAAACTTTAATTATGTTATCATTTGATTAAATTCTGCTACAGGTAATTCAATATCGAGCGAAATTTCCACTTCCGAACCACCAAAACTGGTTTTTGTATTTTTTATAGGCGGATGTACGTATGCAGAAATTTCTGCATTGAGATTTCTTTCGCAGCAAGAAGACTGTAAGTTTTATGAAAATTAAGTTGAAGACATTTCCAAAATATTTGTATATTAAATATTTCATCTTATTCTAATTTTCAGCAAACGTTGAGTTTGTCGTGGGAACTACCAAACTAATCAATGGCAATACGTTTCTAAGTTCGTTAATGGAGGATTTGCAACCAAACTGAAGGACTGCACACTTTTAAAAAATAATTATTAAAAAAAATTGTTTTAAATCAAAAAGATCTGAGAAGAAATATAGAGTTTATTGTAAAAATAAAAAAAAAAAAATTAATTTCTAAATAATTCTGAAAGGTTTTAATTTGCAAAGTTTTAAAATATTTCAAATGTATTTAATTACTTTGTAACAAACATTTTAAAGGAAAATGGATTTAATATTAAAGTTATGTCATGTATATTTTAAATTTTGTTAAATATAAATGAAAATGGAAATGAAAATGAAAATATTTTAAAGTGAGATTTTTTAAATATAGTCACGCTCTTTTCTTTCTTTCTTTTTTTTCAGTATTTTTAATTTTTTCAGATCTTTTTTTAAGACTTTTCAGACATCTCTGAAGATTGAATTATAACGGCATGAGATATTTCTTTACCGATTCGTTAAAGAATAAATAGCGAATTCATAATACCATAAATCATGTGGATATTATGTGAAATCGTGCCATTAATGTATGCATTATAAATCTAGAGAAAAAAATGTAATTAGTGGTAATGCTTGTGTTTTCTCTTTTCTTAATGCACAGGAACATTTATTTATGACAACGATATAATAGTGTTATGAAATTATTGACATAAATTATTCTTATTGAGACATCAAATGTGTATAAAATCTGAATTATAATTAAAAATCAATGTTATAGTGACTATAATATAGTCATGGATGGACTATCGTTTATTTTATGTTTACGTTTTTCTAGTCTGCATTTTATGCAGTTTTACTGAACTATTTGTTTTTAGCGTACTGATTCAAATATATGTATCTTTGTTAATAAATACAATAAAAATATAAGTACAATTCAAAAAGCTTATTTTAAATAAATTTTCCATTTGTTATTTAAAAAAGTTATTATAAATCACAATTGAAATTATTATCTCAGATCGTCAAATTTTAATCAGTTTATTTATTTATTTATTATTATTATTGTTGTTGTAGTTATAATTATTATTTAAATGTGAATTTTCAACCTATTAATAATTTATCTTTAATTATGATTTGTCTTAAAATTTGAATTTCTTAGTTTTACCAGTCAATTTCAGAATCGCAAGTGCTAGATGGCGCGACAAAATGAAACCATAATTTGAACTAGAAGGTAAATCTAGTAATTTATCTTTTCAGTCCGTATTTAACGTATATAATTGTAACTAGCCTCATAGCCAATAAAGACAACAACAACAACAATATATAATTGTAACCTTGTGTTTTGAGTAAATTTTGTTGTTCTGTTGTTTGTTGATATTGTAAACAAAAATAACCGTAAGTGTTGTTCTCTGCACCAAATGGCTTTTATTTAAGTTTTGTTACTTATACATAATAGAAAATGATCATATATGCAGCTACAATAAAAATCTCATTCAAAAAACTAGGGATACTTCGAAAACTGTCAAACAAACATTATTACCTTCTTCTTTGTTTTTAAACAGAAATAGAAAGAGACTTTTTCGGATTCATCTTCAAGTTTTTCAGTAATTGACTCTTCATTTATTTATAAAAGAAGTTGAGATACACAAATCTACTCTATAAATAAACCAAAAGGAGAAATAAAAGCATCCAGTCAACAATGCAAGTAAAAAGTAAAGTGAATACATTGAACTTTATGTAAAATTTTTGTATGTAAAATTCTTACAATGGGGTCCTATAATTTTTTTTTTGCTTTGTTATGGCGACCGATGGGCCCTGCGTCAATTTCCTATCTTTAAATATGTGATGAATGACTGACAAAAAATTAATATTGTTCGTTTTAAAGCAATTACACTCAGCTAAATAATTTGTTATGCATTTTAAATCTTTTGAATTTACAATAAAAAACAAACGAAATTGAATACATAAACATATAATCTTGTGCAACAAAATTCGAATTCATAAGCTACTTATACCATACTTTTAGTGAAATATTTATTTATAATTGTAATTTATGGACTTATACTTGTATAATTATTTCTTATAATGATTATATTAATTGCAGTGACGCACATTTATTATGGAATTAAAGAGTAAAGAAAGACGAAAAAAGGCAGTCAAAATGAGATTCATTGTTCATCACAAAAATAGACCTGTTAACAAATCAAAAAAAAAGAAGGCACGATTACGTAAGTATTCATTATAACCATTAATTTGTGTAATGATTTTAGAATATTCTATAATATATGTCAAATATAATGAATTATTATTTATAATATATTATATAATACTTCTTTACAGCTTTAATAACAGCATATAAAAACTTAAAACACAAAAACACTGCCTTAGCTAAAGCTCTTACTAAACAGTTAGAAGAAAATAAAGAACTAAGAGATGAAATCATTCATCTTCAATCAAAGATGATGCATATGAGTACAGAATGTAGAAAACATATTGTAAGTACACTAATTTTGCATTAATTTATACATATATGAACATACATTTTGTTATTGGAAACATTCTTTTAAGAATTAAGCAAAATTTTCCTTGACTCTGTATGATTTTATTCAAACTTGTATTGCAAGTTTATTCTGAAGCTACTTGACATGTATTAAAATGAACTCAAAAGACAATTAAAAAAAAAATCAATTAATGGAATGAAGAGATTTAAATTAAGTTTAATCTGATTATGAAAAAATCTGTCTAATATCACTTACATAATTTATTATAGGAAGCTTTTGCAAGGATTAATCATGGGGTGAGAGAAAGTTTTGGCTTTTTGTCAAAGCTTGTAGGGACTTCAGAATTAACCATAACACTGTGTGAACAGTTTACTGCAAATAACGTAAATCAACAATTGGACATAGATGAATCCGTTAGACGTAAGTTTTATGGAAAAGTAAATAGAATCAAAGTGAAAAAATACAGCTTTGAATTCTTAATTGTGCAAGAAACGTGCGAAATTCATTATTTTATCTTAAATTTTTGAAAATATTGCAGGGAGTAACCCCTCGAAAGTATCATCAACAAAATCACCATCCTGTGTTGTTCTGCCAACAGTTAGCGGTCATACAATAACAAAACCAACAATTAATCTTAGTAGGCTCAATATTCAAAATGTTAGACATGTACAAAACTTAAGTGCTATTGAAGAAACATCAATGCCTGCCAATGACAGCACAGATACAAATACAGATTCGCCAACTCCAAATAGAAATTCAACTGTTAATCATGTAAACATTGTGAGTCAATCTTATTTCTAAAAAGCTAATTTATAGACAAAGTTTACTTAAAAACGTTTTAAGTATTTACATGGAAAAAAAATGTGTTTGAAACAATTTCCTTATACGGGAAGTTTCCATTTATATATATATATATATGTATATCAATAAATATAAAGTTAAAAAAAAAAGCAAATTTGTTGAAAAAACTTGCCTGACATTAAATTTTAACGTTAATGGTATAGTTTAATTAGTAATCAGTACAAATAAAAAACGTTTTTAGAGCTGTTAAAAATCTAGAAAAAAAAGCGTAAAATTATTATCGGTACTGCTAATAAATGAGTAAATATTGTACTATTTCAGGAAAGGAGAGAAAGTCGTAAGCTGTCAAAAAGAACTCATCTATTGAATATGAGTACGGATGGTAAGTTTGTTTGGTTTAACAATAAAAGTTTTATCAAATGAAAAGAAAACATTAATTATACTAATAAATTTTGAAGCAATTTGATAATATAATATCAAAAGATAATTAAATATTACAATGTTGCAGGAGATCAAAGCAGATTAAGTGATTCAATTCAATTATCACAAAGAAAGCAGAGCCGTTCGTCGTTTTACGAAAATAGATTATCAAATGGCACCCCCGACATAAGAAAAAGTATTATCAAAAGTCCAAGAGTACAATTGAAAGACGTTTCAAAGCTTCTTCGAAATTCCCAATCCGTCAGTGCACAAAAGGTAAGATAACGTGCTAGAAGTGACAAGACGAGTTTTTACATTTATTACTTTAAATTTATTGGAATTTCAATTTTTAGGTCGTTCAAAGACTAAGTAATGTAAATAAGAACAATGCTAGAGAGGAAACAAGGCATTCGAGTAGTACATCAGAACAGGATTCAAATCAGTCGTTTGATTCAGATAACCCACATGATGGCAGTGCGTCCGAAACAACCTTAAGTCAAACAAAATGTAGTACTCGAGACTCATCAATGACAAGTTTTAAGTATTATTTGGAAAAGAGTTCTCAAAGTAAAATGTCAACAAATTTTGAGAAGGATGATCCACTAGAAGGTCCAAGCTGGAAATTTGAAAACTCTTTAACAACTTCTAGCGATCAAAATGTTACAAACAAATCAAAACATGGTAAGGTCAAAAGTAATAAATCTATAATTTGTATACCGAAATAATAAATTGATGTAATAGGCAAATTCGTTATTAACAATGTCTTAAAATATAAATATTTATTTCAAAATTATTATTAGTAATTAAACACATTTTATTGCAGTTGAGTCATCATACAGCGAAGACAGTGACGAAGATGAAACAAATAAATTCAGCAATTTTGTAAATAATCAAAGAGGTTCAATCGATATAGATGATTGCACTTTATTTCTACGAAAAAATAATAATCAACAGAAACCCCGGTTTGATATCAACGATTTAACTTTACCGAATATCATAGATACTCCAATGATAGCTCCATCTTCTATTCCTCAGTCTGACGAAATGACTTTAACATTTCAAGCTATGACAGAAAATATACCAGCTTTCACCTATCCAAGTAATTACATGCAAGATGATGTAACTACTATTAATATACCAAGGTTATCTGATATCACATCTAAACTAAGAAAAGAATCACTGTGTCCAAACGAAAATGTCATTTCCGGTAATATTAGAAGAAAAAGCAGTAATCAGGTAATTAATATATTACAAAATAAAATATTTTATTAGTATATAAATAAGTAGAAATGTTGGAAAAGGTATCTGATGCTTGATTAAAATTTTGGGTACTTTCAAAGAATTTTTAATACTTATACTTAACTTATACTAAGTAGTTCCACCTTAATCATTACTCTTTGACATTTTAATTTTCAAATAATAAAATATTTATATATAATTTTATTAATTAGAAGAAAAATTCATTACAGCTTACAAACAAAAATGATTCTGACGAGGAAGCTGACGTTTCTGGATGTATAAATAAAAAGAAGCAAAAAGCATACAAAACTCCAGAAAAGGATCTTAGTGCTGCTAAAGTGGTATTAAAGAAATTGAAAAATGTCGAAAAAAATTCGCTTTCAAATGGAAATATAACTGAATCAGAAGTAAACACATCAAGTTCACCATTAATAAATGTCAAAAGAAAAGTTAGAACGAATCGTATTCCAATTATTGAAGACGATTCTGATTCTGATTATGAATTACCTACTAAGAAACGAAAGAAAAGTACAAAGATTCAAAAAAGAAAACTGTAAGTAAATGTAAAATAAACAAAAATCAATATTATTAAATAATTTTTACTATATTTTTTAAATAATAAATCAATAATTGATGATATTTTTTGGTAACTTCTTTAATAAATTGTTTTATATATTCAGAGATTTGCAGCCAAAGGAGGAGCAGCACATACAATCAACCGACTCTGAATGTAGTACAGAAAGTCTTCTAAAAAGTAGACCAAAACGAAGAGTAGCTCCAACAAATCTTCAAGAGCCCAAGATTAATAGGTAAATATTGATATATATATATATATGATATAAATAAAAATTGACTCATTAATATATATAATCATAAAAAAATGTTTTGTACTTAAAGTCAAATATCGAAAAAAATTAGCAAAATATTATGATAACTTAATAATTTTATCTAAGAAAAGTATAACAAACTTATTAAGTTTTCTGTTAAAGCGTTAATATATACATTAAAGTATGCACATAACTATAAATATTATTCTCAAAATTGAACAAATAATTATTGTAATTTTTTATTTCTAGGAAATTGAGAAGATCAAGGTAATATTAACAGTAATAAAAACTGTATGTAAATCTTCTTAAATTTCTCGAATCTACTGTCTCTTAAATCTACCATCTTAACTAAAAACAATTTAGTGATAAAATGGTTTATTTCAATAAACTTAATATATTTAGTCATAACGTTCGTGTTCGCATTCACAATTTTTCAAATATCTTATATAATTTTTTTGTAATAAATATTGCTTTTTTATTCAGTTTTTTGTTTTCTTTCTTTTGTTTTTTTTTTGTTTCTTGTTGTTCAAATAAATTGGATGGAATGCATTTTTTGTTATTTATTTTTTGTAAGTAATAAGTTTTACATACAATTACTATTTGTATTACTTATAAATAGATTTTAAATACAAATTTTAAATTTTCCGTGAGAACTAATAGAAAAGTCTGATTCTATAAGGAATATTACATGTAAAACCAGGTAAAAGTGTTTTGTAGAGAGTTTTTAATATATGGAAGATACGAGTTTAGCTGCTTTCTCAATAACTAAAAATGACATGTTTTCTATTTTCGGTATTTTTAACAATCTAAATCTAAACTTCGACAAAATTTTAAATATATAAATTTTCAATTGGAAATTCGATGATAAAGATGATGCTACATATGCTTAAACTAAGATTCAGTTTTATTTATTCATGTAGATTTTTTTTTTTCATTTTTTTAAAAAATTTTGAGTACTTTAAATTGTTATTTGAGAAAACGGATATGTTTTACCGATGAACAATAAATCTTTATGTTCAAGGTCTTTGGAAAATTTAATGTTGTATTTGAAACAGTAAAATTTTAACAAATCGCCCGCAAAATGTCATTAGTTTTACTAGACTTACATGTCTATTTGTAAGTCATCTTTCTTATGGAAACTGGCTTTTCTGTCAAGGTGACATTTGATAAAATAGAGTATCCTAATGATTAAGTGTAACATTAGTTTGGAAAAAGTTATCTCAGGCTTTACTTACTTAGAATAATATTCATGTATAAGGTATTTGTTCAAATAACATGTATGTACATTTTTGTAATTTAAATATTCAATATCATTTTTGACATGGATATGTTTAGCTACTGTGTAGACAATACACCATTCCACATTAAAAGATATTGATTAAAAAATAATATGAATTCAATCCTTATAATTCAACATTATACTAGTTATTCATTTTACAGACATATCCATATCTATATGTACTTTCCTGTAAGAGAGTCGTTGTTTTGAGTTCTATTTATGTGTAAAAATTACATGTCAGAACAAAACTTTTATTTTTTTATTCTTATGATGATATGATTTTAATCATTATTTATATTTCAAATGTTTTTAAGTTATAATAAACATAAGTGGAATTCGATACATGAAAGTGCTTTTAGGAACTTATAAATTCCAAAATAGTCCGCCGTGATGAAAACTGTAAACATTTAGCGCACAAGGCGATTTACAAAAGTAAAACAAATTATTATTCATTTATAAAAACACTAAAATTAAAATTTACTTAAAAAATACATTAAAAATTAAAATAATTTCTGTGTGTCCACCTATTAGTTCGTTCGTAGATGGCGCGAAAGTAAAATTTAAATGTATGGAATCGGCGTACAGACATAAATTGAAAATAGTAATTTATTACGAAGACGAGTTTGGATTAAGGTAAGTTTAATTGAATTTGTAATTCTCAAAATTTTAGTTATGCTATAACCTATGTCACCATATATTGACAAACATGTTTTTTTTTTAATTTTTTTATTTAAGGAATTACTACTTTGGAAAAAATACAATATGAAATCTGCTTTGGATCTATTACTGAAAACACATTTGAAAAATTATGATAAAAAACATTAAAAACGAGATGATAAGCAAAAACATTTCTAATTTCTTCTTTATTTCAATGTTTACATATTTCTTCCTGTTTTTTGTTTACATTATTGCAGTTGTTTACGTAAAATTACATTGTCCTGTTGAATCTAACTTTTCTAATTTTTCCGAAGTAATGCTGTGATTGAATGTTTCTCAAACGTTAAGGATACCTCCTTATCTTGGATGTTACGCGCTATTGTATTATACGTGCTCTACAGCATTAGAACAACTGCATACGTAAGTTTAATTACTTCTTCATAAACAGAAAAGCAAAACAAGTTTCTCAATCAATGTGTTAACAGATTTTTCTTCATGTAAATGTCTTAATCTTACACTCTTCTCGGAGATAAGGTCTTCTCTTTCACGATAAAGTAGTCTCTGTATCTTCTTTAGTTATCAACATTAAGTTCAAGTGACAGTTTATAAGTGTTTACAGTTATACCGTCGTTCTACTTATATCATAAAAAATTTTTTGGTCGCAGTGAAAATCAACCAACATTGTTACTTTATTCATTAAAAAATGTTTAAAATTTAATATATATGTAATTCGCTCATAATTTGACTTTTAATTTGTGCCAAAATGATTAAGTTGTGTGTAATTAGTATTTGTATATTTTTTATACAATGGGACAGTTGTATAAGTTATGGTGTATCTCAAGGAAACGTTCAAGTAGGTTATATTTAAAATATATTTTTATGTATTTTTTTTTTTTAGTAAAGGTCACTTTTTTTATCATTGTTTAATTCTTTTGTTCATATGCTTTGTATCATGTTTTATTGTGTACCAAAATATACTTTTGAATCAAAACGATATTTTTGTTAAGAGTGTTTATTATATTTTTAAACAAAAATTGCATAAAATAACAAATTTTGAATTTTTAGCTAAATCCTCAGAATTACAGTTTCAGTATTGATTATGAAAATAACCAATTTTTACTCGATGGACAACCCTTCCGATTTGTTTCTGGTAGTTTTCATTATTTTCGAACTCCAAAACAATTTTGGCGAGATAGGTTGAGAAAAATGAGACTCGCTGGCCTAAATGCTGTATCAACGTAAGTTTTCTTTTTTTACGTACCTTATAAATGTAATACAGAAAAGTAATCCATTTAGATTCGTATAATTAAAAAGTGTCTCAAAATAAAGCAATTAATTCAAATTTTTTTTTTCGGTCTACAGAAACACCATTTATTTGTTTGAATCTGAATGAATTCATTAACAGACCATATTTATCATTCGATTTTTACTTATCAAACGATTTGCATTATATATCACATGCAACTTTTTTGTTTATTTATTCATTCGATATTAACTTTAGAAATCAAATTAAAAGATAAAATTTTATCAAAAGTTTTTAATTATTTAAGATAATATAATGACTGGACAAAATTTTTATTGTTATTGATATTATTATATTTTGTATTTTACTTGAATACTAGTTACGTCGAATGGAGTTTACATGAACCAGAACGAAATCAATGGAACTGGGAAGGAGAAGCGGATTTGATTGAGTTTATTAGAATTGTTCAAGAAGAAGATTTGTTGTTATTACTAAGGCCTGGACCATACATATGTGCCGAAAGAGATTTTGTATGTGGATAACAATTTTATTGGAGAATTGCTTTTTGAATTACTTTCTTTACATGCCATTTGATGTGAAAGTTTTATTAATATTTTTTTATCTTAATCATTTTCATAATTTTATCAATAAAAATGTTCTAAAGAATAACATTTTACTTGATGTTGTAAACTATTTTAGGGAGGTTTTCCGTATTGGTTATTAAATGTAGTACCAAAAGGAAAATTACGCACAAATGACACAAGTGAGTATTATGAATGATATAAAATAATATTACTTGAGAAAAATATTAATTTTTCATATTATATTTGCATGCAATGTCAAAGTTTGTTACACCAGGAGGGTTTAATAAATCTTTTTATTAATCTTCTATTTTTATGTTACAGCATACATGAATTATGTGGAAATTTACTTGAGTGAACTGTTTCGTCGAATTCAACCTTACTTAAGAGGCAATGGTGGTCCTATCATTATGGTTCAAGTAATTGACTAATTCATTTGTGTTACACAAAGTATTTTAAATTTAAATATTATAACTTGCTAAATATTTAAATGCATAGATTAAATTATTTGAATGCAATAAAGAATAAAACTTAAATGGCTCATTTTATTTAATTTCTTCTAAACATATTTAGAAATATTTCATCAATATATGAGATTTAGATAGAGCTTTAGATAAGCTTCAGATATACTGCTGGATACATAAATTAAATCATGATTTCGATATTCATTAACATTTATATTCAGGTTGAAAATGAATATGGAAGTTATAAGGCTTGTGATAAATCATACCTGCACAAACTTACACATATATTCAAACGATTTATCGGCGACAATGCTGTTCTGTATACTACAGATGGATGGTACCACAGTATGTTATCCTGCGGCAGTATTCCTGGCGTTTATGCTACTGTTGATTTTGGAGCAAAGGTTGAAGTACGTGAAGCTTTTGCCTCTATGCGATTAATAACACCTAAGGTAACTAAATTACAAAGTTTTTAATACTTTGTATCACTAATTTAAATGTGAAACATGTTTGAAAACATATTGTGAATTCGCATTCTAAAAAAATTAGATTTACTGTTAATGTAAAGTCTAGATTAACATTTTTTAATTCTTTTTTATATCATTAATCCTTTATATCGTAGGGCCCACTTGTAAATTCTGAATATTATCCAGGATGGCTGACTCATTGGAACGAAACTTTTCAAACTGTGCCAACTGACATTGTCGCAGCAAAGTTAACAGAAATGCTAGTATTAAATGCCTCCGTCAATTTTTACATGTTTTATGGTGGTACAAACTTTGGATTTACTTCTGGTAAGTTTTGATATATTAAAAAAAGTGAAGTGTATAATTCAATAATTATGAATGTTGAAAATAATTCGGGATACCTCCCTTTACTCTTTTGAGGTATTATATCTTTTTGAGAGGAATCAAATCTCTTTTGAAAAAATAAATTTATTGGAAGATTTATTAAAAAAAATTTACAGGTGCAAACGGTGGTGGTCCAGATTCATTTTTACCTCAGATAACTTCTTACGATTATGATGCACCAATAACCGAAGCTGGAGATATAACTCCGAAATATATTGCAATTAGAAATATTATAAGATATGTAAGTAAACATTAAAATTTGTAAGCCTATTATTTGTAATAGAAAAATAAGACGTATAATATTATTACATAATAAAGTAAGTTAAATTATTTTATTATTATTATATTATATATTAAATGACATGAACTAAGAGTACCAGTTGTAAAATATATTCATGTATATAAATATTGTCTGTTTTAGTTTTTGCCATTACCAAATGGAACTGTACCAACAAATAAAAGCAAAGGTAATTATGGGAGAGTGAAATTGTATCCTGTAATAAGCTTATTGGGATCAGAAGGAAGGCGATTATTTGGTACAGCTAAAATTCGAGCATTCATTCCACCGACTATGGAAAGCATGAATTTGTCATCTCATCTATTACTATACGAAACACGGCTGCAGTATAATGGAAACAATGAATCAGAATTGCGAAGTATCGTTGCCGATCGAGCTCTCGTATACATTGACCGTTTCCTAGTTGGAATTCTCAGCAGAAGTCAAAAAAAGTATTCACTTACTGCAAATATTGCTCGGACGTCCCGTTTACAAATCTTAGTTGAGAATCAGGGACACTTAAATTATGGAAATTATATATCCGATTATAAGGTGTGTGTTCATTGTTTGTTCAAATTAACTTGATTTATAACAAAATTATAATACAAATATGAAAAAATATTTATCATGTTTTGTGAAATATTTGTATGATATTTTTTCTACAATACTTGTTTAATTTTAATTACTTACCTTTTTTGAAATTCGAAATTTTAATGCTTTTTAGGGAATGCAAAATACTACATTCGGAAATACAACAATCTACTCTTGGAACTGCACAGGCTTTCGATTACAAAATATTAGCGCGTTAAATAATGTTCCAAGTTTTTCATCATTCTCTGGTTCACTAGTTAGCGGACCAGTATTTTTAAGGGGATATTTTAATATAACTGGTGAACCGCTGGATACATATCTAGATACAACTGCATGGCATAAAGGAGTTGCATACGTCAATGGTCACAATTTAGGGAGGTACTGGCCAAGTGCCGGTCCTCAAATAACTTTATATGTACCTTCAGTATTTTTGCGAAGTGGTCTAAATGAGTTGGTTATTTTGGAATTTGAATACATACCAGATCGATCTCAAATGTTTCTTGTAGATAATCCCATTTTCAGTTAATTAAAAGTGGAATTTTTAAATAAAAGGCAGAATACAGAAAGATTGTAAATTGGTTGTATTTTTATAATGTACATTAAGAACATTACTATTTTATAAAAAACAGTATTTATTTCTACTTTATGTTGAAACAGATTTTATACATATATGTGCTATAGTTGCAATAATAATGTAACCATATTTAATGATCTGCAAGGTGTTTTAAACAAAAAATAATTCTTTTTTTATAATCAAAAAAGAATGTAATTTTTTTGTTTTTATGCAATGAAATAGAAACGGAATACATACTTAAATATAACTTTAAGTTTCGATGATGTCAATAAACTTTTCGTTATCTCAGCCAGTTCAGTGAATAATAATCTTATATTATTAACACATTCCTTACTATGAAATCTTGAAATTTCATTTTCAACTTTCAAATAAAAATTCAAGTTTAGCATTTAATTTTTATGTTATTTAGTTTTGTAAAAATAGTAATAGTAATAGTTATTTGAAATGGTCCGAAAAATCATTCCTCTCATATAACTCTTCTTTTGACATTCAACATCTCATAGTTGAAGTCTCAAAATGTTGCTGTCTCTGGTTCTTATAATATAAATATATAGTTTTGTGTCATTATAAACTAAACTATTATTATAAACTAATAATAAGTAACATAGTGAAATGGGTCACAGTAATATAATAAAAACCTTCATATTTACAAAAAAATTCAAGCGGGTTGTGCTTAAACTAATTACAGTATCTTTTCTTTTTCCAGAATCAGAATTTGAAATTATATATAAAAAAGTATGACATTGCACATAATTGTCAGACTGGTGATAAATTTTTTTCAGCTATATATTATCGAACGATTAATTGATTGTGATACAATTTTCTTACCTGTTAAGATAATTCTTTGAAGTTTTAGTACTTGGTTAAATACAAACTCGATCGAACACCGATTTATATCATTTGTCAAATCAATTATCGAATGTATAGATTGGAAATTACTCATGACTGCTAAGGTACACAGTGATATGCCAACAAACTGGATGAAATGCGTTGTACAATTCAATAACTTTTATCATAGAGTTGATATTATCTATTTATCGCACTACATAAGACCGAATCCAACATGCATCTGACAAGAACCAGATTGACGATCCTCCACAATGGACAAGTTTTGGTTTTTGGCTGTTCTGTTAGTCGCTTGTACGAGTCGTGCGTCTTGTTTTACACCTTTTACCCATAAATTTTTAAAACTCAATTCATGGAGAGAACCAGAAATCAGTGACAGAATTTCGATACAGGAAAAATTCATAGAGCAGCCTGTCGATCACTTCGACGCCAGTGTCAATGAGATGTACCAAATGGTGAGAATAATCCACTTTTTTATCAAACATGTACACCTGAAAAAAAAAAAAAAAAAAAAAAAAAAAAAAAAAAAAAAAATTAAAAAAAAAAAAAAAAAAAAAAAAAAAAAAAAATTAAAAAAAAAAAAAAAAAAAGATTAAAGTTAAATTTAAAAAAAAAAAAAAAAAAAAAAATAGAAAAGTAAAAAAAAATTAAAGTAAAGAAAAATCAAATTAAATCAATCAGAATAGAAAAAAACTTGAAATCAGAAATGTAACATGAAATAAAAAACAAAAATATGAGCTTGGTTGAAAATTGAACGGTCCTCCAATCAGGAGCGTGGAAGCTGTTCGCGAGCAGTCGACAACTTCGATAATTTGCGCGTCAGCGGGAAAACACTTTTCCCGAATGACAAGTGACCGAACCCTGAATGCGGCGTTCACGGCGAGTGTTGATAAACAAACTCTTGAAACTCAATTTAAGAAAAGATGAATGAATTAAAAGGCTTACAAAACTTGAAACTTTTAAAATAAAATTTTAACGTTTAAAAATTATTACAAACAAACAAAAATTTTGATTATAAACTTAAACAAAAATGTGAATCAATAAATTACAAAAAAAATTTCCTTTTTTTTTTATATAAAAAAAATTAATTTCGGGAATGAAATGAAAATAAATAAATAATAAAAATTAAGTAGTGTCAATTTTGTTTCGCGGTCAACTCAAAACGTTTTGACCGAAAATAAAATATCTAAATTTCAATTCCGGATTTTCACGTTAGCCAAAAATTTGAATTAATGAATAAATTTCAAAATTAATTCATAAAACAATTTTCAGTTTTAATTTCGGCAGAAGTTTAAAAAAAATTATTTACGGAAGAAAAAAGAATTAATAAAAAAAAATTTTATTATTTTAACGGAGACAAAGTAAAACAAAATTAAAAATAAGAAAATTACTAAACAAAACTTTATAATAACACTTTGGAAGCGGTATTGCGACAGATAATGAATAATAAATTTAAATTTAATTAAAAAAAAATTATTAAAAAATTTAAACTGTAATTTCTTCAAAATTCCAAAATTTCCTTATTAACAATTATTAATTCAAGGATCCTGGCAGGATCGCCATTTGTGACGTAGCAATCTCTGGCCCACCCCCTTCGCCACGCTCTTCAACAAATAAAACTTTCAATTGGCACGCTTTTTAAATAAAAAAAATACTAAATTGGTCAGGATCGCCTTTACTCTCCAGAGTACACCTCACATCAGGATATTGTTAACTCACAAAATATCCTGAAGGTTTGACCACAAAATTCTCAAATAAATTAACCAAAAATGCCACCAGGCA
>JABFOV010000817.1:0-31392 GCA_022817685.1 Aradophagus sp. ZL-2020
GAAAATATATGATCAATTGTTTAAGTTCGTTGAATAATATTGTCAAAGGTGAATAAATACTATAAATTTAAATATAATTTATAATTTGTTAGTATATGATTTGTTACGAAAAATAAATATTTGTTCTTGACACAGTGTCTTGTTATAGAATAATAACGTTGTATAGTATCACAAACACATAATGTTGCAAGACGTTGCAGAAAAAATGGAAAATTAATTTTATATTATTTTTTTAAATAACAATTTTGGCAAACGTTATATGTATTTATGATTTAATGTAAGATTGACACCAATGTTTCACGTTGAAGTTTTTTTTTACTGTAAGAACATCTGTCGTTAATAGAGAATTAATTGTTTAAGGAAACATACGATATTTACATACGATTTCGATCTCGCGAATTGATTAAAATCTCACGTGAATGAAAATTGTTGGGTGTAAAAAATACGAATATTCAAACAAATTTAATATAAAGGTATCATTATTTACGAAACGATTTTTCATAATTCATCATATTTACTGAAGTAACTGAAAATTTCTCAGTAATTATAATTAATATCAATAATATTATCTGAAACGAAGCAAAATAAATGACTGTAATTCAAGAAATATTAAGAACATAAATCATTATTCAATCAATATATATAGTAATAAACTCAACTGTTAAAAATATTATTTCCAACATTTAGTATTGCACTTAGAAGTTTTCAATTTCGTTTGATTCCAAAAATGCCAAGAATCATAATAACATGACAACTTGTAAATGGCTTTTCATTTTTTGGGATATTAAGATAAACTTGCCGGTTATTTCATATGTATCTAGTTGCCGGAATAATTATAGCAAACGCACACAAATTGTAACTTTTTTTTCACTGATATGTTAATTTCCATCGATAAAACATTCATTAACGCGTAACTTACTTCTCTTTTCACTGTTTTAAGAAAACGTTAATCAAATTGACAGACTTCCCAAAAGTATTGATAAAATATTCAAACTCAAAACAAGTTAACCACTAATTTGATGTAAATCAAATTAAATTCGATCTAATTTCGTGCATTCTGTTTGCACTTCATAATTAACATTCAAGCCCACGATGAAAAGTTAAGGAGCAATAATTCACTAATTTTCAGCAAAGTTACATATTCCACTACATACACGCATATATATTTCACTCGACCATGAGTATCCTAACAGTAGTATTCATGGCTTATATTTTCATTGTGAAAAGTTAGTCAAGCCAGTGGCCATAAAATCGTATAGCTTATGCTACAATATTATTAATCATTTGAATGAAAGGCTGTAGCATTACTGAAACATTACCTCTCATTTCAAATAATAATAACGAAGCGACAACAAATGCTTTAGACTTAATCTCTAATTTAACCGCGATATATTTATTCATATGAAAATGTAATAAACAAATCAACAAAGTAAACCATAATCAATTACTACATTTAAACGAAATCCAGCTTGGACAAATTTTATGCGCAGACAAATATTAATTGAAAACAATTACTCTTAAATTTGATAGAAAATCGAAGTGGGTAATATTTTAACTCTCGTGCGTGAAATGGTTACTTTGCGCCCTCGTTACTTTGTAATTCGTAATTAGTCAGCCATTTGCGCACAATTTTGATATATTATTTTTCCTACACTGTAAAAAATGAATGTAAAACTACACTACATATCACATAAAATTAAAGTAAACGTGTAAAAGCTAACCAATGAAATTGCTTCCTTTTGAAAAGCAGCGATTTCATTGGTTGGCTTCTACACTTTTACTTTAATTTTACGTGATATGTAGTATAGTTTTACATTCTTTTTTTACAGTGTACTATTTGGGAAATTACTATTTCGTTATTTCGTCCTATAAATCACGTACAGGAATTTCTTTTTAATGTACGGGTTTGAACTTGAACAAATTTTCATAAAACAATTTGCTGTTTTTTTTTTTTTTGTAAAATGTCTTTAATTCAACAAACATATATTAATATCGATATTTACTGACTACTTTACGCAGCTTTTATTTTTCTCCGCAGTGTGTAGTCGATATTTCGTTATTAAAAACTACATTTTGTACGATACTTGTTCATTGAAAATCAACATTTCCTATTTGACTAATCTTTTCTCCGCGAGACGCGTTGCATGGTTTGGAGCGAGCACGTGGGTGCGGCGCGACGGTTCGCCGGCCCGTTGGAAAAGCGCTGATCGAGCCAAGAGCCGGCGAAACAGGGCCCTCCCGTGTTTTGCGATCTCCGTCGAAGCCGCGATCGTCGACTTTCCTCGGGAGGATCGGCGCGCGCCGCCGACGCTGTGTACTTAATATATCACTATCGATAAAAGCCGAGTATCAGATCGAGATAAGGCGCCGTACGTGGCGTCGTTTTCTGGTGTTCTGCCAAACGCGCCTCCACCGCCTGCTGTCAAACTTTGAGCGCGTAGTCGCGACTGCCGCGCTGCCGCGAAGACCGGCGTTTGAAGAGCGCGCGCGCCCCGAAATACCCGATGTATCCGAGCGCGGTAGAGCGCGCGTTACGTAACACGGGCGAACGCGCGAAAACGGCCAGGTCGCACGCGCCAGCACGCCGCCGGACCGCGCTATGATTCTTTATCGGTGACGATCGCCCGGACCAAGGCCATGGAGAAACACCGACAGTCGGACAAGTCCGTCGCCTGCAAGGCGGACGTCAGTATTAAGTACGTTTCGGGGGGTGACATGCCCCGCTTTCCCGTCATTTCACCAAACAAGGACGACGCGTTGTGTATTTTCGTCTTTTTAATTCATGCAAATCTTGGCCGCACCATTTTCAACCAAGTTTTACGATTTCAAAATATATCGATACTTGTTTTAAACGTTAAATGAACGTCGATGGAGTTTCTAAGACGCTTGTTTGTCGTTTTATAAACGTTCCCGTTGTGTAAGGGTGGTTACCGTGAGAGAATGTGATTGTATAAAAGGAGAAAAAGAAGTGTGAGGTACTTTTTTAACGTCGATTAAACGTCCATAGGATGTTCTGATAGGTTTGATCGCAAATATGAACAATTTCAAGATATTTTTATTCAATTTAATGAAGTTAATGTAACAGCAAAAAGTTTGGTATTGGAAATTATTCTTCTTCGTTGTTTTCTAATTGTTTACAAGACTTTTGCAATGAGTTTTGCTTTGTACCGGTCGTATTTTGAACTGAAAATTTTTGTGTTGAATTATTTTCGTAACAGTGACTGTTATCTCAGCAAGACATTTTTTTGATGTCGGCAAATACGCGCGTAGATAATTATCAAAAAAAAAAATTTAGTTGTTTAAATACTCCTGTTATATAGTTAATTTAATAGCGTGGCATTATTAAAATAATGAGACAATCTTTTTATTTTTAAAAAATTCAATGCGACTTGAAGTTGGCAGTTTTAGTAAGAAATGCGCGCGCTTATAGATTTAATTGATGAAATGATAACAAATTGAATACGATGACGCAAAAAACATGTCAAATGGATATTTTTTAAAGATCTAGTGCAATAAATAAAAAATATTCTCCAGATGCCCTTTTATAGGGTACATTTGTTCTTGCTCGATTTCATAGCGTCATTTCGAATGATTAATCATAATTCGATCAAAAATTTTTAACAAGTTTTTTTTAACTAATTTAAAAAATTCAAGCGACATTACGAATTTTCAGGAAAAAATTAAGAACAATATTTCGTAATTTCCTAATATTTCGCCTCAAAATTTATTTTGCTTATTCGATATAATAAAAATTGATTGTAACATTTAAATATTTGATTGAAATATTCGCTTTTGATAAAGTAACATTGTTATAAAGTGAGCGTTGTAATAATTGGAAACATTCTTGCTTTATTGACGTATCATTCTATCTTTACAATATTTGTGTTATTATCCAAACTTAAATAGATTCAACGCGATATCAATCAGTGGAAAATTAATTAAATAAAGTCGTCTGACTGACTGGAGAATGTTAATTTGCTCGAAATGCATTTTTTAATTTTGTGTCAATATTTCTTTTTTGTTTAGCCGTTACATCACATCAAATATTTTGCTAATCAATAAGTGTTCTTGCCAAATTTCTTTTTATTTTTTTTTTTTTGTATATATATTTATTTAACGAAATTTCATCTTTCTTTCTCATTACACCTGGCTTCCATGTAGAAATATAGGATTTTTAGAATCTTTGATCTGAAGTAATAGAGAAGTATTTTTAATATATGTTTAATAATTTTTAACAACGATATAACTTGATCATTAGTTTCTACTTCCAATTACCAATTTTTCTTATTATTTAATAACTTTTGATAATAATAATAATCGATAATAATAATTTTTACAACAATAACAATAAATTAACAACAAAGTAATATTTATTATTTTTGAAAAATAATACACATAAATAATAACATAGTTTGACTATAAGTAGTATTTATACACAAAGATAAGATAAAATTAATTTATTTTATACATACATTCTTGATAATGAAAATCTTATCGAATTGTATATGATTTGTATTCATCTATTGAAATGAAGATGCTAGATAAATGTTTGTGCAATATAAAATGTACCAATTTAAAATATTTAAAAAATTAAAGTTATTTCTATTTATATTGCTATAATAAATATAAATTATTGTTATATTTTCCAAAACAGAATTAGTAATTGTATATTTTTTGATATATATTTTTTAAATTGTATCGTGGTATATGATTTTTCATTGCATTTCTTTTCATTTAATTTCACTTACAAATGTTTAAACAAAATGCGTTTCTTAAGTAAAACACATGTGACAAGTATTTAATCTATTGTTTAAATAAGGATAAACACATGAGGTTAAGGTAAGTTTTCTCTTCATTCATGAAAACATAACCAAAGTTTCAAGACCTTGAGTGACAGATATTTGTTTATATTCATTGCTTTGTTAACCTCTTACGTACACAATATTGCAAATAAAATAATTAAATGAACAAGTTATTACTTATTAATTGTACTAATCGTAAGTTGTAAAAATATTTCTAGATTAGATTATTTTCCAACGTTAATTTCTCATAATTGAATCTTGTTATTTTTTAGATGTGTAAATAAATTTTTATTATAAGAGTTATTATTTCATTTGCAGGTCTTCCAAATAAATTGAGATCATTGCAAAGTATGAGCAGTATCATTCAAAAACCAACTGAGTCTTCAATCAAGGCAAAACTTGAACATAATCTGAAACCTTGTTACTTAGATATAATTAACGAATCGTATATGCATAATGTTCCTAAAGGTTCTGAGACGCATTTTAAAGTCGTTGTAGTATCGGAAATATTTAATGATAAATCACTTATAGAGGTATGTTAATTTATAACTTCATTATTTTTAGCATGAAACATGCCATCAGTATTATTATACTAAAATTTAATACAAAATGAAATGTCATACAATGTTGTGCTTCATTAAAATGCAATAATTCATAGTAATAACAAAGTAAAATAAATTACATACATTAATATGATTGTAATTTCAGAGGCACCGTATGGTACAACATCTTTTGCAAGAAGAGTTACAAACTGGAGTACATGCACTCTCAATTATAGTATGTTTTTTTTAATCTTTCATGAGTAGATTGTAAATAAGTAATATTATTTATATTGTAAAATTAATTTAATTTGTATCTTAAATCTAATTTTGGTGACTTTTCAGGCCAAAACCCCTGATCAATGGGAACAAAATTCTAATGTTTCTCCAAGTCCAACATGTAAAGGTGGATTTGGAAAATGAAACTTCATCTTTATTTGTATAGTTAATGGAATACATATGAAGTGATTAATTGTAGAAATGTAAATAATTTCAAATTTGTAAAAAAACAATATAATATAAATTTATACAATTTGAAAGTAAGAATCATTTCACTGTCTGAAATAGACAACCTAAAGTCAGTTTTCGTTTAGAATCAATCAAAAGCCAAAGAAGTACCTGTCATCTAATAACACTTAAATCTCTTATCATGAATGTCGAAATTTCATTCAACCTTCAAAGTTTTGCTATACAAATAATAACATAATCAGTGAATACGTAAACTCGTAAATATGCTTCTATCATTCATCTTAATAATCTATTAGAATAATGGTGATTTTGAATAACTTTTAAAATTTAAAATATTTAAAATTAAAAAGAAAAGTTGTCAAATAATTTTCAGTGAAAATAATTTAAAATACACATTTTAATTTTCTTTTGGAAAATCAGATCAGATGAGGTAAATCCAAATTGTATATAAAAGTAGTTTGAATTTGTAATACATAATTTAGTTGAATGTGTGTGATACATAATTACACAAAATATTTTCTTTTCTTAGACTGATACTGATTTCTACATGTACAAATGTATTTATTGAACAAAATAATTTTTCCCATCACAATAATGAGCTTATTATTTTTAACCACAAATTATTGCTTGGCATGTAATGAAGCCATTTGTGCAAGTATTGTTTCTAAATGTATGCTGCTACAAAAATGTAATTGTACCATGATAAATTGTTCTTGCTGTAAAGATTGTTTTTCGTGCCTCAGTCATTTATACTCCGAGTGCTGTTCATGT
Organism: Aradophagus sp. ZL-2020; assembly: GCA_022817685.1. Taxonomy (NCBI): domain Eukaryota; kingdom Metazoa; phylum Arthropoda; class Insecta; order Hymenoptera; family Scelionidae; genus Aradophagus; species Aradophagus sp. ZL-2020. The sequence goes on from JABFOV010000817.1 coordinate 6,581, forward strand.
GTCAGTAAGTATAAATTAAAAAATATAAAATATCATAAAATTATGTATCTGAAGCACATTTATAAATATCTATATAATAATTTATTTAGATTTGTGTCCGCAATCGAATGCAACAAATAATCCACTGGCTAAAAAATCATATATTGAAGATCTAGCTCAACCAGTGTCAGCATTATTTGCAGCTTTGACTAACAAGCCTGACAGTAAAGATCGTTGGATATCATTTACATATCCAGTGGATTTTAATATAAAAATACTTTTTCCCAATTATCGAGAGGAAACGGAGTATTATATAAGTATATATAATTTTCACACGAGTATCTCTATTTATTTAAACTAGTTTCTATGTTACAATTATTTTTCATTTCAATTTTCTATTATTTTTTAGTTTTACAATATTTAAAATAAGTATAAAAGTAAAATAAAGAAAAAAAAATGAATCAATTCATTACGTGATATGTAATGTTCATCATTAAATATGAAATCGTTCAAACAATTTTCAGAAACAAACAGAGATGAGCACCATCCATTAAAACCGGATACAATGACGTTAAATTGTACTGTAGCATACATGACTAATTGTACCTCTTGGAATATGTGTAAGCATTCCTGTCAGAGTATGGGAGCAAAAAGTTTTAGATGGTTCCATGATGGATGCTGTGAGTGTATTAGGGATACTTGTATCAATTATGGCATCAATGAATCAAAGTGTAAAAACTGTCCTATTATCCATTCAGACGTAGATACCGAAACTGAGGAATATTTTGATGATTACGGACAAGAGGACGATGATTATTTGTATGAATATGTTATGGATGATAAGTCTATTCTGGACATGCTACACTAATAAACCCACTGATACATTTTTATGACTTTATAGATTGTTAATTGTTTATTTACAGTATTTCTATATATATAAAGAAATTACATTTTTAGCAATGTTATGTTTAGCAACTACATGTTTTGAAAGTTGACATGAATTGTCATAAGCAATTACAGATTAATAGATTATTTTATCAATTATGAAATAAATTACTTAATACAAAATTGCATTTCATACATTTTCAAATGCATTTGTGTTTCTATTTTTTATATCCACTGTTTACTGTTTGTAATGAAAAGTAAACATTTTCATTGTGAAAATATAAAAATTTTATAATTCATAAAGTATAAAAATGAAACTATTAAAAATGTATCTATTTTATTCTCGCTATATTCTAAATATATTTTAAAAAAAAGTAGCTTTTGCGAGATACACTAACAGTTTCAACCAAAGTGAATTAATAATTTCTATAAAAATTAATTTAAATTAATTTTAATTCCGTAAAAGTATTTATGTATTAGGATTAGCATTTGGTCCACGTCTGCGTCCATATGTTTGTACAACATTAACAAACCTTCTGTTGTACTGTATCCGTCTTTTAGCTCGACCTGTTTTTTTCTTACTTTTTTCTTGTTTCTCTACCTGAAATAGTAAACTAATTTTATTATATTATTTTAAATTCTACTGATATATAAATAGTGCTTAAAAATTAGTTGTTACAAATGAATGAAAAACTAAATTCTTGATATGAACTTAATTTCACTTTAATTTGTATATGCTTTTGCAAATGATTTTTACTGTTTTATGAATATTCAAAAAAACAGTTTAGATCATCATTGCAAATTCAGTTAAACAAAAATGTTTTATATGAATAAAATATAAAAAATATCATATAAATAACTCAATTTACCTTTGGAGTGGCTCCTTTTACTTTACCGGCGCGAGCTAATGATCCATGAACCTTACCTAAAACATAGTATTATCATGTAATAAATGTAATTTTATTTATATGTAATAAATATATATGTAAAAAAAATATAATACATGTAACCTGAATAAAAAGAATTAAATACAAATTTTAATAAATATTGTTGTAACATTTATTAAAGTTTAAAGTTACGTTTACTTTAAACTCCCTGAAACTTACAGTTTTTCTAGCATTATTGCTATACTCATTAATGCACTAATCGCAATTCAGAGTTAAAAAGCATAATGCAAACGATGATTAAAGATTTTATATTCATGTATTTCTTTACAGTAATAATTTACCTCCTAAAAGGGGCACATTTAAATCCAAAGTATTATATTCAAGATCACCAACTACAACATCTTCATCTAAAGTAATGCCACTGCACGAGAGACTGATATCACATTGTTCCAATAGTCCAAGTGCTATAATTTTTGCCTATAAAAAGAAGAATATTTATATTGAAATGACCTGAATAGAAAACATATATTATATATTTTTATATTTATATAATTATGTAATATAAATAAATATATTTAACTTCCAATTAAAAAATTTAATAAATATATAATTAATTAAAACTTTAGTTTAAATAAATCATTTTATTTACAACATAAAAATCAGTAATATATGAAATTTTAAATTATATTTTAATAATTTAAATTATTAATATTTAATGAAACATTCAATTTTGTTATTGTAAAATCTTATTTTATGTACAAAAATCTTATGTTGTAAAATTTATTAAAGTTTAAAGTAAAATCTACTTCAAACTCCCTGAAATTTACGTTTTGTTCTAGCATTATTGCTCTGTTCTGTGATGCATCAATTGCAAGACAGAGTTATCACTTAATGCAACAAATAAGAAATTAATCTCAATGTGTTACAATTCCATATGTTTTTAATTAAATGTATTATTAAACATTCATTATTGTTATAATATATACAAGTAATAGTTTCAAATAAAAGCAAAAATACCCTAATTAAAAATTTTTATTCGTGGAAAAATTTTATTAATTATAATTTTAGTTTAAATATCTTGTTGTAATAATAATCCAACCTTGATGTTTGCTATCGTTTCATCTTCCTGGCATTCAATAACCTGCGTACTTTGTCCTCTAATATATAACTGCATTTTGAATCTGTAAAATTATATTAAATACATTTCACATAACAATATAATCGTTTAGTAACTTATTAAACGCAACAAATATTTGTGAATTTTTTAACCACGTGTATACTATGACTCTTAAATAGTAATTTTGCGCTTTTAAAATATGTTTATCATCTCAAGTTATTTTTTTTGATAATTTCTTATTTACACCTAATCAATAATTTCCTTGATTTAATGAATATAATAATACATACGTGTTATATACGCAATAGAACTGATCCCTTTTCGTTTTATCTAGGTAACCTAATACTGTTCTATATAATTAAAAAGCAAAGTAGCGATGGCAGAAATGAGTTCCGATCCTCCGCCTGAAGTTGCCTACATGATGTTTCACGTTCCCAAAGCCCATACTAAAGCCGCGCGCTAAGTTTTTACGTCTCTGTCTCTCACGACCTCTCTCTTTCACTGCCAATGAAAGCAACAGCGGCCAGTTTTACCTTTTTACACGATTGTACATTGGAAAATATTTATTGTCCCAAATAATAATGTCGCAATAAATGATGTGCATGCAGCGTGCTTTTTTCGTACATTACGTAATTGTTCAGTAATCGACGACTTCCCGCACTTAAATCAAATCGATGAAGAAGTTTACCTACGTTGTGTTTAGGTAGGTTCAGAAACAGGCATGCGCGCGTAACTCAGCACTCTATAGTTTCAAGAATACGGTTCTTGAACGCACTCGAAGACGCTATGAATTTTGGAGTACGATTGGTCAACGTTTTTGGAAAAGTTTAAAATTATTGCACGTGTGAAAGCTCCTTAGTGTGTCGCAGGCTGCCACAGACATCAAACGATTTAACAGTGGCTTAAAATGGCGGATGAAAATGAAGATCAGTGGCTTTACGGTGATTCCACTGATAGTGCACTCGATAAGTCGGTGGAAATTAAACCCGAAGATGAAAGTGACAAGAATGAATCGTTTTTTGATTCTCAGGAAGATTCCTCGATGGTCGCCTCGAGGATGTCCAATGATGAAGTTAATGGAAGTCCAGAGGTAACCTTTAAATGCATTCTTAATTTACTAACATAACTAAAAAAAAGTCTTGATTTTTACAATTTAAGACGATTTTTAACCAAAGCCTACAAATTATATCACGTTTTCATAGTAAAATTAAATTTTTCTGTCCAAAATTGGAATCATAATAAATAATTATGTTTATCTGTAACAATTTATTATTTTATATTTTGTAACAATTCGTAATAGCAATTATTAGTTTTTTAATTTACTAATTCATTTTATATTTAATATTTTGTAATTTAATTATTCACATTTTTTCTAACTATTTTAAAACAAATGTATTTTATTATTTCTACTAATTAACTTATTCATCTAATATTTCCTCATTGTGTATTTTTAGAAAGGTATTGAACCTCCAGGAGAGGAATCTCAATCCAACTTGAATGAATCTGAATCACAGAACAATGAAACAAATGAAAATGGCACAAAAGGGGAAGAAAATGCCGATGACATGGAAGCGATTTCCGAATCAGATTCTGATGATGATGTACATGTTGTGATCGGGGACATAAAATCAGGCCCTGCACAATACAGCAGTTTAAATATTAGAAAACCTGGCATTATGTCGTCAGCTGGTGGAGTTTCTGAAAAATTATCCAAACAACCTGGCAAATTCAGTATTGATGAATTTGAAACTATAGGATCTATAAATGGTATTCCTGCGCATGAGTTTAATCTAGATCAATTGGAAGATAAGCCATGGCGTCAACCCGGTGCAGACATAACGGATTACTTTAATTATGGTTTTAATGAAGACACATGGCGAGCGTACTGTGAGCGACAGAAAAGAATGCGCAGTGAATCTGGCGTTGGTTTAATTTTAAACGCTGGAGGTCCAGGAGGTAATGTAAGTGGTCCTGGATCTAGAGTACCGCAAGTTACAATTACAAATTACAACAGTAAGTATTCTGGTATTATGGGACCAAAAAGAGCTGGTCCACCGCCAGGTCGTAAAATGGCTGGTACTATTGATGTAATTGGTAGCTCTGGATTAGCATCTAGACGTAATATGGACAAATCACCTCCAAAAGAAAATGTTATTCAAGTTATGACTGCAGACCGAAGGGAATATTCAAGAAAACCACCATTCCCAGATATGAGTGTACCGCCTCCAGGTGCTGGAATGCCACCACCATTTGACATGCCTCCTCCAGGGTATCCAGAACCTGCTCCTTACTTTGTGCCTGAGATTGATCCTTATTATCAAAGTTATGAACCAACACAAGATAGACAATGGGGCAATGATCCGGTAAAGAGATATTATAATTTTTTGATGGATATTATTAGAATATTTTTTATAATAATAATAAAAAAAAAAAAAAAGCAGAATGTCATTCTGTTACCTTTTTCCACAGAATAACAAGTACAAAAAAGTTTATAGATGAACTATTCTAATACTGTTTACTTATTTTACCAAGGATGCAATTTTAAGAATATTTATTTATTCCATGTGTTGCTTTTAAATGGCCTCATAATGTGCCATACTGTACCGTACTGGACCATATAATGTTTTATTTATCATATGACATTTTTTTATATTTAATAATTTTAATTAATTTATTGAATCTATTTATTGCAGACATGGCAACCAACAAATATATCCATTCCACTTACTACAAGTGATGAGCCAAAAATTATACCAACCATGGTACCTCCAACTCAAATTCATCACCAAATGATAAGAGAACAACGAAACAGTAGAGAACTGGAAAGAGATAGGGATCGGGATAGAGAACGTGAAGTAGAACGAGATCGTGACAGAGAAAGGGACAAGGATTCCTGTATTCGAGAAAGGGAAAGGGATTCTTTGACATTAGAAGATGAGCGAGATAGAGACAGAAGTCGTTCTCAATATCGGCATAAAGAACGGTAAACAAAACTTTTGGCTAGATTGTAGCGTTTAATATTTTTAATTTATATGTTATCGATTTGCTCAATAAATAACCAAATATAGATAAGAGTAATTAAGAGTAATAAATATAAGTTTATTTATTTATTTATTTATTTATTTATTGTTTTGCAGACACAGGCATCGATCTAGGTCAAGATCCCGGCGACATAAATCAAGATCAAGAAGTCCAAGTCGTCGTAAAAAGAAATCCAGACGTTCTGAGAGAGAACGATCGAAGGAAGATAGCGAATGAATGTTTAATTTGGATATTTAGTTACTCTTGATTAAGTTTCTCCTGGCTTTATATATAATTTTACTTTAGTTTAATTGTATTTTTTTACAAGAAGAACACTCAATTCAAAAATTGATTTTCTGTTTTTTTTGTTAATATAGGTGAATGAAATGTTTACATTTCCTTTTGAAAATTAATGTACATAATTATTGTTAGTCTGCTCAGTCAAAAGCGAAACATTTTACTTACGAAAAATGTAAGAAACATGAAAAGTAATTCTATGTAATATTTTACATTAATGTTTTAGTAACTTATTATGTCAATTAAACACCTTTTCTTCTCACACGTATTAAGTTGCATTTATGTTTCATAAACATTTTATGATTATACAGATTAAAAGTTGAATAAACAGTCTATATTTGTACCACATTATTTGAAACAACATTTTATAAAATCTTGAAATAACAATATCTCAAAGAAAAAATAATTTTATTCAAACTATGTATAACATTTGATAGGATTAAGGTAAGTAGTAAATAACTTACTGAAAAATCATCGAATTTTAAATTAAAATTCAGATAGATAAAATAAAAATTAGGGGGTTACACATTAAATAAATTAAAAGAATAAGTATTTCAAACAAAAAAACGGGTAGCCTTTAAATAATATAAAATAAACAAATACTCAACGAAATAAACTTAAAATAAATTAAGCAGTGAAAAATAAATTGCAAATACAATACAATAAATGTTACAATTGCATTGAACATTGAATTTTATATTTATTAACACTGTATGATTCTATTATGATACAGTAAAAATATTTTTATTTAAATACATGAAAATTACGGACATAGAAAATTCATACAAATCTATGAAGTTTAATTGCAATATTGTACATAATTCACTTTTTAACTTTAATAATACGTAATAATGAGGAGTAGAATAAGACTTTCTTCTGATACAAAGCACTATGTAGTAAACTTAAAACGATCCAATTAATAGTCCAATTAATACTTTCAGACAACTGTAAGACAATAGACTTCCAATCAAAATTGTCAGATTAAATTTTAAGTAATCGTTTTCATTACACATTTTTTTCTATATATAAGTACATCTACGAATATTTATACCGAATTTTAAGCCAATGCAATGTATTCTATGTCGTTTTACGTTTACCAATAACACTTCTTTCCAATAACCAATCGAAACGTTGTTCTGTCTAAAAAAAAAAAAACCACTGTCACCCCCTGATTTAAATATTTATATTACGTATAAATATACACGTGCCTTGTATTCTCATTTATAACACGAATCGAAAAGGAAAGCAATCGAAGCGGATCACGTGTAACTCAAAACTGTCAATCACATTGGTAAGTTTCTTTCTTTTTTTTTTTTATTTTTTTATTTTTAATTAGTAAATTTTACAATATTCTAGTGGATGACTTGCCTTCGAACGGCTCAGTTTAAAAGAGCTTCTACTCGATTGAGACAATGCTAAGTATAAACACGATGGGATTGGTAAATCTCTAGACGCTTTTTAAGCATAATAAACAAATGCAGTTACACATTACATAATACCTATTTTAATGCAATATTTGATAATGAAAGAATAAGTCAAAAGAAAGAAAATGGAAAAGTAATATAGTAATTGAATAGGAAAGGTAACAGAAAAATCAAACGACGGTACTGAATTAGGCGCAACACGGCCCACCGTCATAAAATCATCGGAAGATAATAAAGTTAAAAAAGAAACATAAACGATCAAGAATAGAACGAAGAGAAACGCCAAAGACGACGTGGCAAACATTTCTCGTTACTTCTGTTTTAAGGCGACGTGAGACAACACGAGTTAATTCAACCGCGACTTATTGTCGTCGCGCGCGAATGAGCAGCGCATTCAACATCTTAACGTGCTTTTCAGCGAAGTCGAAATCGGAAGAGATGGCCCTTCGTTTAGAGCAGTGATAAATTTCGCTGTGAGACACTGAGTTTGTTTTAAAAGCCAAAACAAACGAAACCAAATGAGGTTTATAGTGAGTGTACGCGATATTCGCAATTAAAGTCGATTTTGGAAGACAGATTAAAAGAGCTTTGATTTTGAGCAGGGCGGAAAAAAGGAATGAAGTTTTGTGGTATATTGGTACACATTGTTTTTATTTATTTCTATGTAAAATCGCCATATTATACATTTATAATACTCAATGTCTCTCGGAAACAAATACAAAATTGAAAAAAGAGAAATTCCAATTAAAAAATATCGATATAAACAAAATGCGAAGCAATCAAAACGAGAAGCAAACCATAATGCACAGTACATTTCCAAAAATGCAAATCATAAAGCAACGAAGCGCGTCTCCTCCGAAATCCTCGTCGCGAGCTTTATGCTTTTTGTTCGTCACTTTCAACTTTCAACAGTAGCAACGCGAAGGATGGTAACATGTTAGTTTTGTTTTTTCTCCGTTTCGAACTTGCGCGCTTACGCGCGTACAAAGTGCTTTCGATTTCATTCAATTTTATTATCGTTTTTGCGCGTGTGTGTAATTTTATCTTATGACTTTAATTTACTTTATGTCCATTTTTTGTTTGTTTCATTTTACTTTTAAAGTTTACAATGACGTGTCTTATCACTTCGTTCTGTCCGTTATAAAAAACATTTTCGAAAATGATTCTCCTCGTTTTGTGACTATTTTGTCGTTTTCTACATTCTATACACTAATATACAAGTTTATGTAAATAATTTTACTTATCAGTTTTTCTTGTTCGTCCCACTTATCTAATTATTTCTAATATGGAATACAATGTTATTCATCTTTTGTGTATCGTTCGTAATCCCGGTGAACTTTTATAAATCGCCAACTCGTGCGATCGATTTTTATACAAAACTTTGTGCCCAAAAAACCTGGCGAGCCGGAATACAAGAAACAGCATATGATTTTTCAAACTGAGCAAACCTATAGGCGAAATTTCAACTCGAAATTATTCTAAGATTACGTTTTACGATTAAAATTACAAAAGATTTAGTTTTTTCCTTTTGTACAATTTACAAGTGTTTTGAATCGATGTTTACAAGTTCGCACAAAATATACAGTGATTCACTTACGCTTTCTTTAATTTCAATCTTTTTTCCTGTCTCCTTGCGTTGCAATTATTACAAATCGTCAGAATCAATCAAGAAAAGTAAATCAACGTGGGATCGGCACGAGCCGGCAACGTACGAGTTTACATACAGATAGATACAGCCACAAGCGATGTTTCGCGCGTAACGCGCAACTCGTTTTTCGTCTTTGTGTCGAAAAATTGAGTTTGCGTTCTCACGCGATTCCCCGACGTGCAATACATTATATCCTACAAATACATATATGTATGCATTGTACAAAGTGAACGTCTGTCGACGAGATTTGTGAACCTTAGATTTTCGCCAAAATTTTTCTTCTTTACGCATACAATTTAGTTTACAATCTGTTTGAAAACAAACCCAGTAATGTGACATATCGGTAATGAAAGGATGATTAGTCGGCTTGTCTATCTACTAAAGAGGCACAGCATTTCGACACACACTGTTATCCTAGATTCACGGCAACGAGAGTAGTATAAACTTCTATCGAGTAAAAACGTTGTACAATTTACAATCATGATAAAAGTGTGTGCAAAATTTCGCTTTCGGCTTTTCACTTTAATACAAAATTCGTACAATTCTGATACGCCAATTCGTCGTCAGACATTCGCGCTGTAGATTATATACATACACATATTTTCGACCAGTTCCTGTGAAATTGTAAATGTCTTGTTGTTTAAGTGTCTGTAGTGTGTGCTGAAGGGAAACATGACTTATAAGGGAATGAGGGAGGGGGAGAATAGCGCGCTACTGTACATCAGTCTTAATATCAGGGCGCACCATTCCCTAAGATGTTAACCATTTTTCGTTAGGAAAATGTTGTTATCTGTCCAGTTTGTTTTCCATTTCAACTTTTTTTATTTTAATATATACATATACACATGTGTATATATATATGTATATTTATATAATAACGTCCGTTTACACTAGCGCCATGGCAGTTAAATCCGGTAGGTATATGAGTGTATGATCATGTATGTGCATAATGTGTTCATCACTGTATGAAATTGTGTATGTGTGAGTGCGTGTATCCCTCTTTGCCGTTTTTGTAACTTATCATTCATATGTGTTGTGTAATGCACGTATCCTCTTGTTGTAAATGTATATCGTGTGTATATATATGTTCTACAAGTGGGAATTCGCAGATCTTTCATATATATAATACAATTAGCGTGTAGTAATAAAATCATATACAATTGTTACAATATTTAAATAGTACTTATTACATATATTATACCATATCAATAGGTCTAAGGTATACATATACAGAGAGAGAAGAAAGATATTTATATTTTTATATATATATATGTATAATATATATACATATATATACTATTTTAATATTTATAATAGTTATGTATATATATATGTATATATAACCAATATTTATAGGATTACTTATTTGTTTTCACGCATGTTGCGTCGCGCAAAATTTTCATTTCAAGCAAAAAATCAAAGAAGGGCTTCGATTGCGCGACGCAACGCGACACCTTAGCGTCCGATTCACTTGTTGACGACTGCGCACAGTTTCATTCGGTCTGATTACAAAAAACTTACATTTACAACCATTTCATGAATGCAAGCTAGCGAATCGATTAACAAAAATATACAGTTCAAGTGTATACAATGTACAGACGAAATACAATTTTACAACATTCTGAAGTGATGAGTCTTGGTTACAAATTTTCCAGTGACAAGTCGCGAATGAATCAAAATTACGCGCAAGTTATCAGCGACTGACATTTTACTTTCGCGATTCTTCAGCTTTTACTTTCTTTGATTTATTTTGAGCGAAAAGAAACCAGCGTCTCTTGTTCGGTCAAATAAAATCACTGATAAAATGGGAAACATAACGAAAGCTCCGCTTGTCGATGAAAAACTTAAACGCAAGGACGTAAAGTGTCGCGTGAAACGCGGCGATTTCCTGACAACTCGCAATTTATGTCGGACGACATACTCGCTCGCAAACTTGGCGAAATGTAACGAAATGTCAACTCAAAATATTCAAATGCTAGAAATATTGAAAATAAACCTGTTCTTTCGTTTTCGATTTTAAACTCTCAGTTACTTTTTTGTTAGCTTTTCCTTTTATCGTTATTTTTCGGTCACTTTTTTTTGTTTTATACTTGGCCACGCCTTGAATTCGTAGGGACGCGTCATCAGTAATATATTGTTCTCGTTTTTTCCATCTTCTATATAAAAAATGTACACTATTTATAATAACAAATCGATAAGAATTTTTTTCTTTTAGACGAAAAAGAGATGAGTGTTTGGATGGGGTTGTATTCTTTTCGTAACATACAAATAATTTTTTTTTTATCAAAATTATAGCTAACGGATAATCAAAAAAAAAAAAAAGAAAAAAAGATGCTAAAAGAAATTATTACGTGTATATGTTTGTTAACTAGTTAACTTATTTGATCAAGAAAGGTTAGACGATCGTCGTCATGTCTTTTCGCCGTGTCCTGATTATTAGGAGCCTGTCAGGGAATCTCTATATATTCGTACACCGTGTAACATTTTTCACGTGCGGACGTGGCTAATTTTCTTCACCACACAACGTAACAAGTATTTGCATTGTCGACAAATGTCATCCACTTTCAAACAATTCTTCTTCTTTCAAATCCAAGTGATAAGACGAAAATTTCAACATTAAATGTTTTAAGGTATATTATTGTTCGAAAGAAAAAAAAAATAGTTCCTATAAAATTGTTGATTACAAGAATGATACTTTTTAATAAAAAAATTATATAAATAAAAAGCATAAAACTTTAGACTTGTTTTTACCGGAAAGTGAGTGTTTAATTTTGCAGACAATGACAAATGACTCGTTGACTTTTAGTGTTCCATTCGCGTGCATGGACAGGGGCAATGTGTATGCGTGTGAGTGAATGATTGTTGTTTGTAACTGTATGTATATGTATACATAATACGCTTAGTAAATATTAATTAATGATAATGCATAATTGAGAAAGGGACAGGAGAAGGTTACTGAGAAAAGAGAACGAAAGAATAAGAAGACGTAAAAGAAGTCTTAAACAAATATTTATAACTGCGGCAATAAGAATAATAATAAATGTAGCGGCGTATAGTGACAAACTAGTAGTTAAAATAAGGGTACCATAATATGAATAATAATGATAATAATAAAGATCTCAATCGTACATAATATAATTGCGACGATGAAAAATTATTGATAGTGCGGTTGTACAGAAGTAAAAGTTTTTTTGCGATTTCAATAATTTTCCTTCATTTGACGAAAATTTTTTTGAATATACATATTGACAATATATTGTAATATACCTTGCGTTCTAAATAAAATTCCAAATTTTTATTCCCCAAATAAAAATGAATGACCATGTGAGTGTGTTCATGTTGTGATCTATTATAACAGTGTCATTAATTCACGAAATGATGCGCGATTTACACGTGAAGGAACTATCGTCATTTCTTAAACATTATCATTATCGGTACGTTCACGTCGATATTTATAACATAATCGATTGCAAATGATCCTGACAACGGAAACCTTACTGTTGGAATGTGTCTGTCTGTGACGTCGAAGTGTTATTATTCGTTTGTTGCTTATCACGTTTTGTCAAATCGGTCGCATGAGAAAAAGGGCACTAAGAAGTCGACAAAAAGATGACAGACAAATAAGACAAAAGATGCTAAAAGACGTGAAAGTCGCGAATAGAGAATCATGATTGAAGAAATGGAACGAAGTCGACCGCCAATGGCAATGCGTCTAAGTACTGCCCACGATTAAACTTATGTCCGTGCGTGCGTCGTTAGTTTACAGATAAGTAATTCGCGCGCGAAGAAAGAGCGAGAAAGAGCGAGGGTCTCGAGAAACTCGTCAATTTCATTTAATAAATCGTTATTTACAATATTTTACAAAGAAAGCTGCTACGTTTTCTCTTCGTCATGTCTTTCTTCTGTTTGTGAATTTGTACAAAACCGCGACGGACCTGCGAGTTGTTCGACGTGTTTAATTATTCACTTGTTTATTTAACAATCTACAATTAACAAAATATTATACATTGTACACGGGGAATGCGACTTGACGCGCGCCTCCGAATCTCGACGGTACAAACGATGAGTTGGTGATATAAGTTTAAACATAATCAATGAAGAATTTCTTTAAAGTAATCGATGAATAAGAAATCTGTACCCTTTTTTGCGCGCGACTCGATAGTTGTGATGTACAATAAATTTAATTATACATATTTATTCTAATTAAGTTTGATGGAATAATTATGTATAATTAAAAATATATACAATTATTTATATATATATAAGAATATATATATATAAGTATGTGACATGTATTTGATGAAAAGCAATCAAAACGGTTTCATGTTTCAGCAATTTCAATCAGTTTACGCGCCTAAAAAGAAATGATAGATAAAGAGAAAGATAGAGGGAGATAGAGAAAATTATTTATACAATTATACAATTAGGTTTCATCTTAATCACATTTAAACGTGTCACGAACGACGGGTTCGAGGATGGATCGGAGTTTAAGAAACTGTTCCTTTCGCTATAAACACGGTATTGGTTTTACTTTTTCGTTTTTTTGTCTTTTTCTTTTTTTTTTTCTTTTTTAACAACTTTACAAACTCGTGTGCTTTTGAATTATTTTGAAGTGATCTAGAAATGAGAAATGGTATGATGCACCGCGTCGGAACGTAACTTATAAATTTAATTAATTAATATTCATTATAATACATGATATTCACAAAAGTCTATTTAAAAAAAGGGCGGGGCGGGGAGGGGAATATTTGAAAAACCGTATTCCGGATGAAGCAGGGCGGGAACGGGTGAAAAGGATGGGAGGGAAACGTCATACCTATACACATTTCGTTATTTATATCACAATTTACAAAATTTTTATTATTTGTTTTGCAACGGGGTTTGGGAAAAGGACAGGGTCATATTTTCTGAACAACAAACGATTCTCCCTCAAAGGTGCGGTGAAAAATGAATAAGTTTCATAACGAGTACAAAGTATTTAAAAAATCCTGCCCACTTAGATATATCGAGTGTGCCCGATATTCATAATAATATTATAAAGCGCACCACGCACCCGTTCGCGTATTTTTAATTTTTTTGTTTTTTTTCCATTTTTTTTACTTCACATATATATATACTACAGTTATAGTGTACACAAGCTTGGATTTTCCTCGTTTATGTACACACTTTTTTTTTTAAAACACGTGGCAATTACGTTTAAAAATCAAGAACTCTTATTTGTATGATAATTAAAGGAAAAAAGATAACTGCTTTTGAAACTTTTTAAAACAACTTCGTTAGTTAGCATCTGTAAGTCTTTGTAAAGAACAATTAATTGCATTAATTGAAAACTAAAAGTAAATGTTTTGCTTGTTAAAGACAAAAAACGAAAAACACCTACGATTTCGCTACCAAAAAAATCTGGCTGTCTTTAAATGTTTCAACTGAATCTTTCATTAAATCAGTAACAATTAATCAAGCGCCAGAGTTGCATAACGGCTCTCACGCCACCTCCGATGGCGGCTAACGCGCTTTGTTGCACTACGCGTTCTGCTCCCCATGTTCTTCGCAGAGGGCAACTTCATTGGTCACCGATGACACTTGCATCGGCACACAATCTTTACAACTTCTCCATATGTTTGACGTGCAAGTCAAAAATCGAACGTAAAACATGAATTGACCATACTCCACAACTTACAATTTCACATCGACCGACAAAGCTCCGCGACTCATGGGAAACGAAATTATGAAAAAATGAGCCATTCGATAAAATTATACATCGAAAAACGCGAAGATATATATGTATAAATATATACATGTATTTATACACATACATATATAAACTAGAATCGACTCTATTGTGTCTATAAAAATGGTTAGTAGGATAAGGTTTTCCTCGCGAAATTTTAACGCTTTTCCTATTTTTAGCAACTTTTGTCTTTCTTTCTATTATTCCTATTCTTTTTACTCATATCGTTATACTATGTTTGCTGACGTTTGTCGGTCGACGTGAGGTTTTTCTTCTATCCGCTTGTTGTCTTAACGAGGTCGTAGAAGTGTTGTTGTTTTTTGTTCGCTTTCTTATTTTGTTGGTCTATTTCTTTGTGTTGTTTTTCTTTGTTTTTACAAAACCTGCGTAGATTGTTGGGTCGGAGTCGAAACGGTGCCGGCAGCTGAAGCAGGCGGTCCGATCGGACCGAGATCGCTAGCACCGGATGACGAATTGGTTGAACCAGATACTCCCATCCCAGAGTTTGACTTCATGAAGAATTTCTCGAGCTTGACAATGATGTGCTTGCCGTAAGTGTACTTGCGCAAGCTTCCCAAGTGCGGGCGAATCTTATGCATAAGAATTTTGCGTTGTGCTGGTTCTGCTACGTCGATCATTTTTTGTACCACATAGTTAGCGTATTGGTCTTTCATCATCACATTTAGTGCACTGAGAAAAAAATAAAAACAATTATGCTATGTTAGTAAAAAATCGTAACTAGCGAACATAAATTTAAATCTGTATATTTATCATCATTTAACACACTTAATTTTATTAAATAATATTACCATCATAATTTGTTGTACAGAACGATTTTTAAAGGTTACTGTCTTGATTTTTGTTTAACAATTAAATGTCCAAAATAAAGAATATTTTTTCAAAATAATTATCAGCTAACTGGACCTGACAGTGAATTAATATAATTACAATTAAAATATGTCTCATATATAATACTCACTTGTCATTAAAACCACAGACTTCTTCAATTAAAACCACCCGTTCTTGTCTAGTAGCATGCGTGACACATTTTTCTACAACGTTGCTGGCAAATTTATGTTGAGAAAGGGCAAGTACCTTGCCTTTAACACTGTTGATTAGCTGAGATTTGTCTTCTTGCTTCCCATGTTCTGTTTGAAAAAATTGTCCATGCAATTTAATTTATTTTATTTAGTCAATGATTGTATTATAATTAATTGTAAGTTTCAATCTAAAATCTTAATCCAATTTTACTCGTTATCACACAAACATACTGATCAACTTAAGAGCAAAAGTGGAACTATTTGTCTCAAGGATTTATCCATCCCTAGGGACACAAATTTCTTTTTGTCACGTTTCCAAGCTATATAAAATATTGTAAAGATCTTGGGCGTGCTAGCACCCCGTAATGCTATTATTATTAAAAGAAAGAGAAGTTAAATACACAAATTTGCTTAAAAACGAAAGCTACTTTTATCAAAATAAATTTTATTAACTACATTTTTTTAAAAAATTTTTTTTCTAGTATGTTAATAATAAAAAAAGATTTTCATCTTTTAAGGACTCGTGTATCGTGTATATTGGAATTTTTTACTCACCAAGAACATGTTGAATAACGTAATTTCCATACTGATCTTGTATAAGTTGATCTGTTGCAGCATGCAATTCTTGCAAAATGCCTTTGGTCTGTTCCTGTGTGCAGTACTCCAAAATACGCTGAATCACTCGACAGCCATATGGATGGGTGCTCAATGAATACACCTGTCCTACAAATGCTCCGATCACAAATTGTAATGCTCTTGGTTCGACGCATTCGATGCATTTTTGAACAACGTGATTTCCATTTTGATCCTTCACACATTTTAAGACATGACCGTCAAGTTCGCGCACTATTTCTTGCTGTTGCTCTGGTCCAATAGACTCCAAAGCCTTCTGTATTACGCGGCAACCATACATTTGCAATGCCAATGGCAACACGTGACCTCGAACCTAAATAATTAATTTCATACAAAATGTTAACTTCCTTTTTAAAATCGATTGTCTTCAATTTTGTACAATAAACTTTGGTATCAGTTTTGCAAAAAAATAAATCATTCTAGCGTCATATGACACGCAAAATAGTTATCATCAGTTACACGTACTTAAGATTTAAATCAATGAATGAGAATTAAAATTGTTTATGTAAAGTTCATTGTCATTTAGTTCAAAAATGGTTATTATATTTTAAGAAAAATATTGTTATTAATACTCGTTTCCCAACAAATATTAGAAAATGTATTTACCTTCTGTGCAAGTGCCGACTTCTGTTCAGGAGTACCGAATTCAAAGAACTTCTGGATGACATAGTTGCCAAAGACGTCAGTCATCAGTGAATATGCAGACGCGAGAATTTCTTGAAATACGAGCTGCTTCTCACTGGCTGTGGCGCGTTCCAATTTTTGTTGGATGAACCGCGAGCCATGTTGATCCTGGCTGAATTCCACTATATGGTGAGCAAGTTCGCGCAGTTGCAAGCTCGGGAATCTGAAATATATTATTGTAGCCAAAATTATCGATACACTTGTACAAATATTATCATAATTTTTTGTAACAATATTGACCTGTTGTTTCTAAAGTCTTCAAGTAATCTGGATCGGTTGCTGGTGCTTTTCTCACCAACACCAGTGGTGCCGCTGCGTCCGGGTTTGCCGACCAAATTTGGGAATAGAGAACTGCTGGAGCCGAACACACCATTCGAGGTCAACGTAGGCACTGCGCTTGTACGGAATTTCGCCTCGGCTCCAGGAGCCGCAGAAACTCTATTAGCACTGCCAACCAAACCGCCCAACGAACCTCCGATGGTCGGTGGAGGTGTCAAAGACAGTCCAAGTGGACTTGGTGATGCTGTTACTGTACCTATAAATCATCATTTCATTTATATTTATACAATTCACGAAAATTCTAAAGTTCTAAAACATAACTGCAAGTTTAAACAAAAAAATTGTTACAAAGATCACGAAGATTGAAATCATCCTTTGTGCTTTGTGAAATGATTTAACAAAAATTAAAGCCTTTCAAAGTTCTCAGAACCATTATTAAAAATTACTTTCGCTATGAGTACAAATTAAAGAACAGTTACATAAATAAATCGTAATTAAGTTATTTTTCAATTAATTTGTATCACTTCAATTATTCTTTTATTCTACAGAATAAAAAAATTAATTAAGCGGAATATGTTTCACGATAATAGGAGCGAAAAGCATTAGTGCATCACATTTTAGCATAATATTCTTCTTTTGATTAGTATTTTCCAATAATCGCATTCGTTACCCTAGATTTTTTTTCTTCTATAGAACATTGAAGCATAGAAAATGACATTATGAAGACATTATTTTTATTTCCATGAGCTACATAATATTATTCTATATAATTGTACTGCAAAATTATCTTTTGTAATTCAACTTGATACTTTAATACTTATTATTTAAAAATAATAAAAGATACATTCCCTTTCGAAAATACTTTATTAAACAGTTGAAATAATATTTGTATTTTTTGGCTCATGAAACATTAAATTCCAATTATGAGATTGGTGAACGAAATCGATCATTAACGAAAGGAATAAAGAGCTTGGTACTTGAAAACTCTGATACTATAAGATCCCCTCGAAGTATGTGAATGCCCCTAATCAGGGTGAATCAAGTAGCACTTACCCAATGCACCGTAGTTCTGCGGCCATTTGGCTCGACTATATTCTAAACTGGGGCTGAAAGCGGATGTATTTCTATCGAACGAATCTCGTCTTCCCGTTGATGAAGCTCCAAGGCCCAACCCTGTGAACAGAAATCATGAAGTCGTGAACAAATTGACATTTTGTTAATAAAGACGGGAGAAAGAGTTTGTCAATCCTATTGTAAGCAAACCTTGATCATAACCATGGTAAATCAAGCATATACAATTTGGCGAAGATCAATCGAGAAAAATGTACAAGAAAGCAGATATTAAGGAAACGGGTTTTCATTTTAAATATTATTTACTCCTGATTATAGTTACTTTTGTCAACGATCAAAACTAATTTGATGTTCAGTTGAAAAGAAAATAAATAAATAAAAGAAAAAAAGGACAGTAATGAGAAATGGAAATGACGAATAAGTAAGGACAGATTTAGAGACATGTACATACATTTATATAGACATTTATATATATATATATATATATTTGTATAATTGGCATCCGAATAATCGGTTGACTGATTAATGAATGAGCAGAAATGAGCAAAAGGTATCCGTGCGTGTGTCTCTGGTATCATCGGCTTATCTAAAAGTTAGTGTACCTGTGTTCTGCAGCTGTGCGGGCGAACCGAGTGCCCCAAGAGGTGACCCACCATAACCGAGAGCCGCCAGTCCAGCGGCTAGTCCTGAACCTTGCTGCTGGGCCTGTTGCACGGCGACGGCCTGTGCCTGTGCGACTACGGCGGCTGCGCTGCATGCCGCGAGACCTGTACCAAAAGCCCGCAACCCACACACGCTCTTAGTTTTTACTTAATATGCACTTGTTAAGTACCTCACACCAGTTATCAAATCGACGAAGCCCACCGTTTTTTTCTTTTTTTTTTTCTTTTTTTATTTTATAGACAACTAGACAGACGGACGTGTATGCACAGTGCTATAAAATGATTATTTAAACCTGAATTACTAGACTAGTGTATTAAAATATATATTTTTTAAGACAGTTTTTTTCCAACTTTAGTTTCAATAGGGAACAATTCAAAAGGGTGTTCCAGCAACATGTTATATGAAACTTTCTTTTATTCTCACTCAAACAAATAGCAAAATAGTTTTGTACAGTTAAACAAATATTTAGACAATTGACTATCACAAGACGTTACAGACACAAATTTAGCCAATAAGTATACCAAGCCTATTTAACCAAAACTATTTAACCAATAGTTTGTTTCATTTTTATGTTCTGTTATTTAAACTTATATTCTGTTAATGTGTTTGTACTCTATAAAGACAAAACACCTCAAGATTAAGCATCATTTTAGAAAACAGGGATATTTTTCTTTACATGTCCATAACTGCTCTTTATTAAAACTTCAGTGAGTGGAAAGCCACAATTTTTTGTCAATATATACATTTTTCTTGTTAAAAAAATTAATAATAAATAAAATAAAATAAATAAATAAAACAAGGGATGATTGTCAATTCTGCATTTATGTAATTACAGTACTCTTCTTCTGCTCGTGCGGCAAAGCATAATTGTATAGAATCGACAGCCTTCATTCCGTGTGCCACAAATACTATTATTGATTGACATGAAATATATTTATATTTATAAAAGTATAAAAAATTATTTCTATTTATTGTAATTTGCAGCGAAATTTGTTTCTTCTTTTTTTCTTAGAATACGATGGTTAGTGTATTTTTGTTTTCAAATTGTAGAAGTAAACGAATGTGAAAATCAAGATAATTATTAGTGACTAAAATAAAGTAAATCGATGAACGTATGATTGAAAATGCCAACACGTATCAAAACTAACTAAAATTAATTGGTTCATTTTAATATTTACTCATATTCATAATTAAAAAAATTTTATATGAAATTATATGTATTACGGTAACTTTTAAATCTATATAATCACTTTGTTTATATGTACAAAAACAATATTTAAAATAAATAATGCTATTCATTTAATTTGAACACTGTCCTGCCATTGTAATTAAAATATTGCATGTATCTTTGTACTTTGATATTACTTGAGTGTAAAAAGAAATTTTTTTGGAAAACACGTTTTACGACATTTTTATTAGAAAAATGGGTTAATTTTTTTGTGGTCATGGCTGTTGAATTTATGTAGATAAACTATTCCAATTCAACAGTTTTGACCACTTGTACTTATTTCATACAAACATATTTCTGCATAAATCTAAATACTACTGTATTACTTTTAGTTATAATATCTAAATCATATAAATATGAAAGGAGTATGTCACATATTTACATTCTAGACACGTGGCAGTAAGGGAATCGTCGTAATAAAATTAATGATTGATTATGTTAACCAGTGCTGTCAATAATATTAACGTTATTGAAATAATTACCTAATTAAAAAAACGATGCTCATTTAAAATAAATATGTATATGAGTAAGAATTGTACATGATGTTTGAACATAAGTATGCAATTTACAGTTTTTTACATTGCAAAGAAAAGGCACTTGTTTTACAATGAATAAATATTAATTTATATTACACATATTATATATTACAATGCAAGTGATTGGTTTTAATGAAAAACGTTATTATAGAACATTAGTACTGCAAAAATGCATCTACTCGGAGCATTTAAAAACAAAACTATTGTCAAGAGTATTAGTTGAGGTACATCCGAGCACATCTGTTATATCATTGCGTTATGAATTAAAATCCGATTTTATACAGTCTTAATATCTACTATCTGACACACGATACTTTTAAATGCATTTAGTTGCTTCACTGTCGGCATATAGCTCCAAAAAAAATCATTACATTAATTAAAATAAGGTTATGTTGCGGTTCTGTTACATTTTATTAACATTACTATTTATTGTAAAAATAATAAAAAAATTCTTTCTTTTAAATAGCGAACAAAGTTCTTTATTTCAATGAGTCCAAGTTAAAACGATTAAAATATCGTGTTTCAGTTAAAATATCAGCGATCCTTAATTTCATTGCAGTGAAACGAAGCGCGCTTAAAGTGAATTGAAAAAACCGTAGTCACGCTTAAAAAAGAGCAAGTCCAGAATGAAGCTGTACGTTGAAAAAATCAGAACGTTGATTTGGAGTAGGAACGAGAGGGAAAGATAGTGGATAAATGACAGCACGTGATGCAAATGTAATTGAAGATCGCCGATCGATGGGTATTGAAAAATAGCCGCGTAGCGGTAAATTGACTTACCCAAACATTCGCCGGGAGTGGCGTTGGTGTGGGAGGTCGACGTTGGCTGGGAATATAGATTCGGCGGTGGTGGTGCCGGCGGACCCGGCGGCGGCTGAGATGGAGCTCTGTTCACAAGCACCGGTGCTGGACTAACTAACCTCATAGGAGTAGCTGCGGAACCCAAACCACGGACTCCTCCCATAACAATCGATCCGTTTTGATCGTAATATGCCGGTATTACTTGATACTGACCCTGAACCTGTAAGAAATTATTACGTCATTAAATTAACAACAATGTTATGAGTAATACATTGTATCGCACATGTCTTTATAAACGAAAACCAGTTCAAGTATTAATAAACATTGGCAAAATTTAATTTAAAAAATTTTGCGTTTGAAATTCTTAGATCAAGGCTGATATAGATAGAAGAAAAATTAGTGTTATATTGAACAAATTAATATTTTTAGACTTATTTCTGTAAAAAGAATTTACAAAAATTGAGACAATTTTATATACACACAATTTGTTACATTATTTATTTCAATAAATAGTAAGCATTTCAACTTGTTCCAAAACTTATTTCGCGATTTAATCATGTTTCTAGATTTTGTAATGACAGAGAGATCTCAACTGGTTTTCGTTTCTTGAATCGTTAGTATAGTTTATTTTACGAATACACAAATCGAGTCAACAGGCTTGCTGGAAATTTGCACAAAACATTTTTCAGTTCTTTATGCAAGAATTTGTATGAAAAAATGTGAGTATAAATATCAAATTTGTTAATGTTTATACAAAATTTGTTATCGTGTTTGCTGGGTTGTTTGTCTTTTTTACTTTTAACACCCATATTATTTGTGTCAAAATTAAATTGTTTTTAATTGAAATTTAAAAACTTTTTTTTTTAATAAAAAATTGTTTTGTTCATTTTATTTTAAAATTAATGATCAGTGATAAGTATTTTTCTGTATTGTTTGGTCATGAATGGGTTGTGAAATTGTAAAAACACCTTGTGCGCGAAGGCTTATTTGACTTAAATAAGTCAGACTTAAAATAAACGATGAATTGATGTCACGATAAGAAATAGTTCTGTCAATGTGACATCTGTTATTTCTGATGTCAAGGGAATGCCAAATTTGCGAGTAGTATATCGTATGGAAGACACGTTTTACAACATTGTGGTTCTAATTATTTAAAATATCAAAATCACATTTCATGAGGAGTTCTACACTTGACTGTTTTCATGCTATTAGTAGACTTTTCAACCAAGACAAGATGGATTTATACCTAAAAAGTATAATCGATTGTTCAACCTTATACTTACACAATACGGTTGATCATACGACTGAAATAAATAATAAAGATAAAATAAATAAAAATTTAAAAAATATAATCATTTTATGGACTTTAATATTACAATAATTGAGTGTGAATAAATTTAAATAATTTTTAATTTTTAATAAAAAAAAAAAAAAATATGCAACAAAAAGTACTTACATGGTTATAAAACATCTGAAAAAAAGTGAAAGAAAGAAAAATAAATGATCCAAATGATATATCAACGTTGCATATAATGTTAAAATCATGAATTGCATCAATTAAAAATGTCGTGAAAGATAATGTAACTTTTACATTGTACTGAATGGTGATATTTAAAATAAAAAATGCTGTTTTTATCATTTTTATTAAAATTTTGCTAAAATGTAAATTTGTAACTAAAATTGGATTATTCAATCAGAGATTTAATTTTAATCGCAAATATAATTATTGAAATAAAATTACTTTAATCAAAGACGCCTCGTCATTAAACTGGCTAAAGTTTTAACGTAAACATAAAAATTGTAGAATTATTCAACAAACTATACTCAAATTAATATAAAAGTTGAAAACTATATGAAGCAGACAATTTAATAAATTGACATGCATTGAAAGTAGCCGATTAATTGGGAAAATGCGTATTACAGATAGAAAATAATTGCAGTCAACGTGATTATTTATGATGAACGTCGGTAAATAATGTCCATAAACCGACGTTGTGATTTTCAAGTATAATATAATATCCAATTACATTGCTTATTTTAACATATTTTACGATAATTCAATTACGAGCAACATTTTAACACTGCGCATTTTCTTTATTTTCTATTTTCATGTCAGTGATTATCACAGTATTATTTCCTGAAAAAGTACACTTATAGCGTGCAATTATCTCTGCTAAGACCAGGGGTGGGAGAAAGATTAATTCATAAACGTAGAAAGTATTTCTTTCTCGATATACGTGATGTTATTCCTTCGTCATTATCGTGATTCTTGCGATACATTTGCGGAACGGCGAAACGCTAAAAACGTATTGTTTTATTATCGCAAAACAATGATATAATGTTAAATGAACCTTAATTTAGAAAATGTTGAGAAAGCCGTTGCACAGAGAGTGCGTGTGATACAAAAAATTCAATTACATCATTACTCGTTCTTTAATACTCCGTGCAATCACAACTTTTTAATTTTAATAAGAGCGAACTTTTTATACAATGTTAATATGTATAATGGCTTTTCTATCTATATAATAAATTAGTTCTGAAATCATTTATGAAACATAGCTTGCGGTGAAAACACTATTATATTTCACGACGTTGAGACTTCGAAGAGCGAATGATTAAAAAAGGGTCAAGTTTTAATGGAACATAAAAATAATATTTATACTTTATGGGCGGTATCTCAAAAATTCATTCAAAGTTTAGGAAGCAGTTAGCCGGACGATCTTTGTTTATAACGGCACTTCTTGCGTTTTCAAGACACAAACTTTGACACCACACTCATTTTCTTTTAATGAGAACATTCCGCGCTCCACCTATCTGTAATCACGGCCGTTCGGTAACCCAGCACCCAACCTACGCGACAGCAGTGACTCGCCGCGTGAGCGCTAGATGGC
>JABFOV010000818.1:0-31391 GCA_022817685.1 Aradophagus sp. ZL-2020
GTCGTAGTATTAGGAGATATGGGAATTAATTTGTGCATGATGATCCGATCGTCATTTAGAAAATGTTTACTAAATTAGCGAAATCTTCTGTTAAAATTATTTGTTTTTTCATGTTGACTCTATGAAGTTATGACAAAAAATTGAATTTGTCAATTATTAAGTTAAAAGTCACAGGCTTTTCACGATTGAATTAATAATAATATAAATTTCAATATTGTGAATGGAAAAAAATTGATGATTTCAGATTAGCTATTTTTTTGATAACGATTTGTTTTTATAATACACTAATAATAATAGAAAAGATTAAGTTTATCAAACTTACGATATGCGTACAGTAACATCAACGAATTTATGTTTTTATATTTATATTAATAAGATAAAATAAATTTTATTGCTCACTGAATAATAAGTAATTTTTAATAAGCATATTATTAAAACTTGGAAATTGTTTTGGAGAAAATATTGAAATACATATACAAAGTTTTAATTATCAAATCGTAATTCGTTGATGATGAAACTAATATGAAAAGTGCAATTATGAAAAAACTAGGAAATTGAATTTCAGTAATCGGTAATCGATTAAAACTGATCCCAATATATTGTTTTTAAAAAAAATACTCGGGTTTGTTACAAATTAGTTACATTTCGCGATATCTCATTCAGTTTCAATTGATTTTTGTTCATTGGAATAGTAGATCGTTTGGGTAACAGTTTATACCATCATCCGAAGAGTCTGGTCTGTCATTTAAGTAATTGGGAATAGTTTTTCAACGGTCTGAGCTATTACTCTCGCAGTCGAGTATTTTTAATGTAAGAATCGCCTTCCTTCTATAATAAACCGCAGCGCCGAAGTCAGTAAATTGAACATTCCTAAATGACGATTGCGAATGTAAAACCGTATCGTCACGTTGGCGATTAATAGTTGCAATTGTCAACCTTTATTATATAATCTGCCGGAAAGCGAAAAAAGGTCTGAGAAAATTGGCTCGATGGTAATTGAATGAGAATAAAGAAAGCGTACTACATGCAGGATATGTACAGTTTTCAATAGATATATATGTTATACATGGTAACATATCACAATATGAAAGAAAGAATCAATTAAGTACATAGAATATATCAGATATTTTGTGTACTGTTGGCAAAACTTTTTTTTCATCGCATATCCAAAATAAAAAAAAAAATTAAAAAAAATATATAAATAGTTGTTGCTTTATATCTAACTGTATTATTGTACTCAAATTTAAAAATAATTAAATTATAGAATTTATATTCTTTATTACAAAATTTTGTTGTGTTTCATTAAATTATTGTGAAATTATTCAATTAATTGACAATATTGTATTACATTATTTATATGAATTATATAAAACGTATTATGTATTACAAATTATTATAATTGTAAAAAAATAAATCGTGATATTATATTGTGTTAACTGAACGATACTATAAATATTAGAAATACAGTCACTGTTTGAATTCTCTATTTTCACTTCCATTCTTTTCTCTTTATGAATTTCATTGCAACAGCAAATGTTATATTTTATGTATACGGTTGATAAACAGTATACTTGCAATATATATATGGGTCATGTATAATATACATATCTCGTTACGACAGACAAAATTAAAAGTTATTTTACCAATTAAATATATCACACGAAGAAAATCAAAATCCAACTTTGTCGCCATACTTTACAAAACAAATTCCCACAAAACAATTTTTTTAATTTACAAGACATTACTTGGTTCATTGTTAAATTTCTTTGTTCCAAAATTTCAGTATTGAATTGATGAAAAAATAAAGAAAAATAAAGGTCGAAAATTTTACTCGGTGCAAGCACAAAAAATAGGTGACCTGTACATGTTACATATGCAGCGATACATAAATTTTAACGTCGCAGATGAAGGTGGTACTAAAATTACCGTTCCGCGCACTCATTAATTGTATCCCGAACGTTCTAAAGAAGCAAGAAAACGTGTCACAAGAAGGGCCCGAAAACGGCGCCTGGTCACTGGAAACCAACCTTTTCCCATGTCGTCGGCCGGGAATCACTGCGAGCAATCGGCGTAACTGAATCACGGTCGCGGAACGGTCGATCCCAGAATGGAACGCGAGCGCGCCGGTCAGGGGACACGTGCTTAATCGCTCGGGGTGCCCTTTTCACAGTTTCGAGAGTGCATGGGTTGTGCGTTCGCTACTCGCGGGCTTTGCGTTCATATATTGAAAGCTTTGGCTGCCCCCTCCGCGGGCCTCGCGCGCTGCCTCCTTCCAGTCTCGGTTAAATTAGCCGCACGGCGTCGGACAACATTGCCGCGTGCGCCGCTTCCTCGTCTTCGCGGATGTCCCTTTATCACGTCAACGTCCCTTCGGACCCCTTCCCGTTGTCCGAGCACGCGCGACTCGCGACGCGCGACTCGCGACGCGCGTTAGTTATTATTATGAAATCATGGTGAATAATGTTACTGTTATTATCATGTATCTTGAACGTTATTTCGATCATGTTTCAAGCAAAAATGTTATTAACATTGCGGCAGATAGAAATGAAGTCGAACTGATCAGTTTACTAATGCAAAAAGTAATAATGCAATTGATTGTTGCATTTCTTGCAATAATAATTGCAATTAAATTAATGTAAAAAAATTAATCCAGATAACATTTGACTTTTGATAAGAACAATTTTTGAATGGAGCGTTAAGTTGAGGTTTTTTATGAGCAGGTGGTAAAGTAGAATTTATCACACGAGGGTTGTAAAGGTGCTCAAGAGCGGTTTTATAGGAGTGGGAGTAGATAGTTCTATTTTAGTCCGCTTCCAAAATGTGTGATAAATATTTATTTCTCTTAACAATATCTTATTGTTGTAATGACCGATGAATCAGTGAGGTAAAAAAAATCGTAATAGAAAATATCGACCGTTCGAGTGCATCAATCACCATAGAGAGTTGAAACTTTCTGTATAACATTATCAACATTATTTTTCGTGTTGCTGCAACACACTTCTTTTGCACAGTGTATTTAATGTTATTTGTCAATAAGGTTGTCGCGTTTTTTTCGTCAGTTTACGTTTGATAAAATTACCTATTCAATTAGTGTGAGGTATTCTCAACATTTCGTAAAACATTTTCGTAAAACTACTAACGTCGTTAGAAAAAAAGTCTACAGCAAAAACATTATAATGTAATTATTCTAGTCGAAAAAAGATAAAAAGGGGTGTTGGGTTGTGAAAATGTACTCGTATCGCAAATGCGTAAAAAAATTACTTTTTTTGTAACCTCCAACTTTCTTCTGTATTGCTTCAAATCATCGCAATTTCTCATGTTTTAATGTAATGTAAACCTGATTTAAGTTGTAATTACACGTAATAATCGGACGTTTGCATGTAAAGTAAGACGGTTTTATGGTTCTTCAAGTGTTACAAGAAACGTTTACGGACTCTTTATGGAAGGAAAAGGAAAATTTTCCTCAATTTCATATTAGACGTACCTTCTGACATTATTTACTCTTTTATTAACAATTAAACACTTCGTGAGGGAACACCAAATTTATCATAGTATCAGATTTTTTTTTAATAATTGCAGCACAAGCTATTGCTTTCCAATCAAAATCATAGAACCGCGTTTATCTCAAATCTTGATGCATGTGATAAGAATGGTGAAAGTTTATTTGAAAATGATACGTTAAATTAAGTTAGTGAGAAAATGAGAAAGATAAGAAACATTGAACAATGTTGTAAATACACTTTGTAAAATGAATATATCGTATAAACTTTAAAAATGATTCTGATAATTAGTAAAGAAATTATCATCGATCACTATGTATCGATATTATTGCCAATATATTATAATAATCATTTCATTAACTAAATTCAAATATATTTAGATCAAGTAGAAATCGAGTTGAATAATTTAGTTAGAACTTTTACTTGCATTAATTCACTGATTGGGAAAATTGACTAAAGTTTTGTTGATCCAAGTCACCGAATATATATTTATTTAATAGTTAAATCCGTAAATATATTAAATTACAATTCTTTTATTTACTTTTGTTACTTTTATCTTTTTTTTTTTACTTTTATTTCTTTTTTTTTTCAGACACAATCCACCCAGAATATAAGTCTTATTCAGACATAATGTAATAACTATTATTATAACTATTATTCAGACTTCTTTCTCATCGTGACCATAAATCGGACGAGTTCAACAGCCACAGTCAAAGCAATTCCATCTCCGACTCGGAGAAACTCATCACGTCAAGCGCGACAATTTTCGTCAATTTGTCGCCGTACAACCAAAGCGCGTGTTTTCTAATAATTTCTGTCTCCCCGATGGCATTCTCCTGAAACAATAGCTCGACGGAAAACTAGCCCGTCGCGAGTTTAATTTCAAATCGAGACGTTTCTCTGACGGAAATAACGCGACGCGTGGAAATTGATTAATCAAAAACAAATTACAAGCAGCGACAATTTGAGATCCAGCCGGGAATTGTGCATCGCATTAATGCACGCGAACTTTTCGCCGTTGCGCACTTTTAATTGCCGGACTAATTGCACGCCGATCCGCTTCTGTTCACCGAACGGCACAATTGCGCGGCCAAAACGGCGGCTGCGTTATTTTATTGTTGCAACCGGCGTTGCGAGCGGCGTTGCCTCGGAATCGCGCGCGCGATACGTGAAAATGCAGCGCCATTGATTAACAATGCTGAAAAGCTGCGCAATTTAGACGAGCGCGTTACGTAAAGCAGACGACCCGGTGAACGTTGAAAAAGCAATCGATCGGCAATCTTTGTGCGCGATCGAGCCGGCGCGCAATTTCACTTTGTTATTGGCTTTGATATTTTTTCAACGAAAGACCCGAACGAGTTCACAAAAACGCGTAATGAGGGCCTTCGATTTGCAATAGAGCTTCGGGTCAGTAGAATATAACAAATGACTTGTCCGATTGCGCCACTTGAGTCACTTGTGAGTCGATGACTCGGTTGAATTTTTGGTTGACGTTTGTAGCAGAGATGCAGCCCGAGCAATTGTGATTTCAGATGAATATAGCGGAACGTCAAATTCAGTTCTGATCATCGTTGGGATTGCTTTGTTCGTTTTCCATTCAGATTGGAGATCGATAAGAGTTGAAATTCACATTTACAGTGGGAGAAATGGATTGATAAATTGATAGTCTTAATTTGCGAATTTAACTGTTTGCAAATAAGTGATTAATAATTAATCGAATGATCGGCGGAGCAAAATTATGCCGAATTTCAATTTATGAGCAAGATGCTCAAGCAATAAAAATAAACGAAGTCAAATTTTGTTATAAACATGAATCGGAAGAAAATTTAGTATAAGATTGACAAATGTGAGTTAATAATCGTATTTTAAGTGGCTGTGCGCAAAGTGACAATTTGTACACTAGTGCGCAAATGGTTAATTCGCACTGACGAAAATAAATAGTCTCAATATTGTCATTTATTTGAATTTAGACTGACGTTCAAATGAAAAAAATGTAATATCAAGATTCTTTCTTGAAATGGTTGAAAATTCTCGACTCAAAAGTGATTTTTTTTCTAAGAGTAAAATTGGTAACAAATAACTGTAAAAATGTACTTTTTAATTTAAGAAAACAAGCAACAAATTCAGGATGTGAAACAAATATGCCATATACTTTTTAGTAATTATGATAAAGTTTGTCCTAAAAGTATTTGTAAACGTGATGGAAAATAAAATTTCATGTTTTATCAGTTTTTGTACTGAATTTCACATCTTCCTTTTTTCCTGCATTCATCATTAGAAATCCATCATTGTATAGATACGACCGTAATAATTATTGTAACATTGAAATAAACATTCTAATCGTTGAACTACTGCTTGATTGAACGCACTAAGCGTTTCTAGACGAAAGCAATAACATTTACGCGAATCAATCAAAGGAGAAAAATCTCATAAATGCGGATAGTTTGCATAAAATGTTCGGCCTTTGTGTTATTATAAACAAAGTCATTAGCAGCGAGTTACATTCAGAGACGGTTTATGTAATCTAAATCCACAAAATGATTCTCTCGACTCAAGTGGCAAATTGTTGCCACTAAGAATAACGATGCTACAACTAATGATAGCGTGTACTCTATACAAATCTGCCAGATAGTTGATACAGCGTGAATTCCGCAAATCGTGTACTCATAAAAAGAATTTTTCACCTTTAGATTTTTTAACTTTTACAAAAATGTTCAGAATAATTATAATAATTGTGCAAATAAAATCCAAATTTAAAGATATTCTGTAGAAATTTAAGATTGCCAAATTCCAATTAAATTAAAGGTGTTTTGTTGGTTACATCAAAAATAATTTTGGTTAGTATGTCAAATCCAAAAAGTTATTTTGTAAATCGATTTGAACCTTTTGCAAAATTTTTATGTAATCAGAAATTTCAGTTGAATATCTTTGAACTTTTCTAATAATAATCGTGAAAATAAAAATTGGTTGAAGATCCTTCCTTTTGTATCAACTGCTCTCAAATAGAGTAGACAATTTATTTCTACGCGAGTTGAAATTTTCTAGGAACACTATTTCAACGACGCGTCAATTAATCAAAACACCGTTGATAAAAATCTGAAAATTTATTGAATCGTACGGGCGAATGTATATGACATTTGATTCAATATGAATTAACATTGGAACGTACATTTGATGGAAAATCATTGTCGAACTTTCTATTCGCAACGTAATCATCCATTTCATCACTGAATAAAACAATCAACGATCGTCACAAGCGCAATGAATCATTTTTGTATTTTTTTTTCTTTTTAGAAAATGATCATCATTTTATAACACTCTTTGACAGATTGCTGTGTAAAGTAAACTTTGTTTTAAGTACCACGTATGTCATTAAGAGAAATTTAATCGTATTGTTTATTGTGTTTCCTCTATTACAAGCAAGCCACGACAGGGACTTGCCTTTTTTCGTCGTTATAATTGCTAAAGTATTTTATAACTCACGTTTACCAACTTGAAATGTAAATACGTTCAAGTTGGATGTATGACAAAGTGGAAAAATGTCGAAATCAAAAATTAAATCGATCTTGCGCTCGATTCGCGGTTTATAAATTGTTCTCCAAATAGAGCTACATCGAAGTTTCCATCGGAATCTTAAAAAATCAGCGTGAATTCATGTGATTTTGTGAAATCTCGATTAACGTTAATCGCGATTAAGATATATATACAGGATTTATCGTCAAATCAATTATTCATGCTTCATATACACTTTAACAATTACTGCGAATCGTTAATTGGTTCCGCAGTTCCAACGGAAATGATGTGAATAAATGAACGCGTTTTAAATGATTCTAAATGTGCCAATTCAGGCGATACGTAACGTAAGTGTTGCTGCTTGAAAATACAGTCAACTTAATCTGTGTGTTTAGCAGAGATTTAAAGGATTATTTTTTTCTCTTTTTTTTTTCCACAATACGTAACATATAAAATGAGATAGTAACTGATTTTTCTTGCAGATTTTTCAAGTTGTTTTGGTGATAATGAACGTTACTTGTAATTAACGAAAGCTAGAATATGCATCCAAATGATGAAGATAAAATCAAAGATTCCACGTTCATTAAATAATCGAGCATACGCTGTGAATATAAGCTTCTTCTTCATTTTTGTAACAAAAATACCAAAGGTGTCTTAAATTTAGATGGATTGGAACACTTTTGATATTTTAAAGATAAAAATATCTGAAAAGTAGACACTTGTTCGTAGTGTATCAAAACTTAATCTTTTTTTTTTTTTTTTTTTTTTTGCAAAAAGTACTAGGATATACGTTTCTAATTTATCGGAAGAATTTCTATTTGGAGTTATAACATACGATATGAAATTTTATAACATTTTTATAAGTTCACTTTAAATTTAAACTTCAACAATGAAATTATAATTTATTTCCACTTTTTCTATCTAGTAGAACTAGAACAGCAGTTACTTTGATAATTTTAAAAAAATTAAAAAAGTAATTATCTCATGAATATAAGTTGAAATATTATAATTCATACATATCCAAACATTGTTTACCGATTATTAAAAAAATTGATTATAAAAGAAACAAAGTGGAACGCTTTAATCCGATACCAAAGATTCCAATGAAATTGTTTTTATTCTTTAAGATTTTATGAGCACAGGCTTCGATGTTAATAGGAATTACGTCAGACTCGAATCAAAGTCAAGGCAAAATTTGAAATTTCCATCTACTTTCATTACGGTTCTCATAACGAACACTAATGTTTTCGCTGCGCTCATTTTTCGCAAACAACCATCGCTAAAACTTGAAACGTGAACTCTCGATCTTAAAAGATGTATCTTGCAGCTGACGTTGCAAACCCAGCATTTTACCGCAAAATTATTATTACATTACCGCGTCCCGCTCATTCGCGCACGTTTAAATTTTTCCGGATAATTGTTACGACATCTGTTCATCAGTACTCGTCTTTGGTAGCACCTGACTTTCAACTGTTGGTAATGTAGAAAACTAAATTGACTAAATAAATTTTTGTAACAAAATTTTGTTTAATTATTAAAATATTTTGTAATTATAAATATTTTTATAAATTTTAATAATAATAATAATAACAGTATTATTAATTTAATTAATCATTTTTATTAATGTTGGACAATGCGTATTCTTAATATTATGTAATATATAATATATTTCTCAATTTATTTTTTTGCTCTTAAAAAAGCTATAAGTGCATGACGTTAAATTTTTATGGAATAATAAACATATTTACAATAAGCATTAAAATTATCATAAGAAAACCATATTGCGATTGTCACAACGTATTTTCATAATGTGTATTTTAGAGTATCATTTCATTTAATTATTAAAAAGAACAACATTTTTCATTCACCGTTATCGATCTCTTAATTTAGGTTCGATTAATTAATAACGAATGCAAAACATTGAAAATTTATACAGCTGGTGAACAAGTTGATCCAGTCGCTGGCTTAGTTGTGCAAATCGACTGCAATAAACGTTGTGTTAATATCCCGAACGGAGAGTTTTAATGCAATCACTAAAACGATTTCGATTATGAAATTATTTTCGCGTCCGAGAAATCCTCACCGAGTTGTTCGAATGACAGCAATGATAATGCGGCTATTTGCAAGAATGAGTTGGAAGTACGTGAATTGTAATTTACTGTTGCTTGCGTGAAAGAAATGTTCCGACTGTGGTGTGTAATCAGAATTTCGAAAGTGACGAAAAAAAGTTGATATGTCGATGCTGGATAGGGATTAAGGGTTAAGGATGTAAGTCGGAGGACAACGCAATTTCGTTGGCAAATGTTTTCATTTCAGCTACCACGCAAAATGCAACAGTTCTTTTTTGGACAAATTAAACTTGATTTAATATATATGTGATCTTAAATGTTTGTTATTGCAATATAGTAAAAAAGCCAAATTTTAAAAAAATTTTGTTTTATTATTATAAAGGCACTTTTTTTAAACGCTTTTATTTGGTTTTTTATTACATTTCAATGAAGTAAATACTTTATTTGTTTACAATTCCTCATCAATGGATTTTTATTAATTTTATTGTTTTTTGATTTTTTTCTTGTATTAAAAATAACCGAATATGTGTAAAAAAAAATAATTAAATAAATTAGTATACATAAATCTATATACACATGTAAACTATTTGTTTTTATTCCTTTTTTTCCTTCTAAAATGATCTATAATATTTCCTGATTGCGGTCCTTCAGGACTAAAATTATAGAGACTCGTTCACAATTATAACCACGTAATCTCGGTGCGCACGTTGGAAAGTATGACTTTATTGCATTATTATCCGAAGCGTTGGAACAGGAAACGTGGTCGTTAATGACAATAAATGGATATTTGCATACAGGTGACTCAGTTTATAAATAGATAATAACACAGTTGATTGATGCGGATTAACTAAATCCGATATTAGATCAAAGATGAACACCATTTGTATAAATTGATAGTTTTGCGGAAGCGGTTGAGCAACGTTTAGCTTCCTACGCGCACGACTGCAAAACATTTCTATCATTCAAGCAAGCTGCTATTTCGAAACTAACGTTTATCTCGACGAGCAATTGATTTTCCGAATGCAATCACTGATTTCAAGAAATTTTCTGAATTGAGCGTTAATTTAATTGATAAAGTTTGTCAAAAACATGTCCTATACGTTTTTTTTTTTTTTTTACTTTTTATTTGTATTTGTATTATACTTGTATTTTGTAAATATTATTTAAACTAGAAAAAAAATTTATTTATGAATAATGAAAATAATAAAAAATACAGGACTGTAATATTTAATTATAATTATTACTCTGGACACTTACTAAAATTATTTGAATATATAATCAAGCGATATCGTAATCAATTAATTTAGATTTGCGTGTAGTTTCTGTTTGCCCAAGTGATACTTTTCTTTGTAACTTCATTGATAATTTAAAATTATTACATCAAACGACAAAGATCGTTCATGCCTTTAACCTGATTAATGTTACCGTTTTATAATAATGTTATAAAAAAACCATGTTATACTTGCAACAAATGCATGCTTTTGTTTTTTATATAATGCCATTGCAAATGTGTTGAACTTACGACACATTAAAGTATTTCATCTGTTTAGGATCAGTAAAAAATCAGTGATATGAGTTTACCGTTAAAGACCTACTAATAATGAAGTTAAATTGTAATTAAGCATGTTTTTTGTACGTGTGAGGAAATTACTTTTCTTGCTTTGACGTTTTTGCGCCGTTCCGTACTTTGTTGAATACCCGTTGTTTTTAACACGACATTTAACTGAAAGTACGTGTGAAATTTAACGTTCGCAGCAACAGGCATTACTCCTTTCTTTTAATTAACCCGATCGTTATCGCTCTTGGTGACAATCGTTGAAACTGTTACACTTTTAACAATGCTTATCATTATTTAATAAAAGTTAATTTCTTTGATTCATAAAACATGTTTGCTCTTTATATTTTTCTTAGCGTAACGCGATTGAAAAGAAAGAAAAAAAATTAGATGCGTGACGATTAAGCGATTTGAAAAGAATTTGAAAATTACACGATCATTTAAATATTTATGTAACAAAACCGGAAATTATCTGCTAATTTACAAAAAAAGAAAAATGAACGTCTCATGTTTCCTCTTCATGGTTTTGTTCCTTCAATTGTGTTAAATATTGTAATAACAATAAGGTACGAGTAAAAAGTTTTTACAATGAAAAAAAAATTTCAATGTTGAAAAAAAAGTAAGAAGGCTGTTAAATTATTTTTGTTGAAGAACAAAATAAAACTGGGTAAGAAAAAAAACAAAAAAAAAACGGATAAGGTATGGAATTCATGTACAGTTATTTAATATAACTCGTAATTCAAAAACAAATATTGTTCATCGTTTCAATATACTAGTGGCAAGAGAATAATTATGCTAATATCCTAGTTAAGCTGACGCGGTGATATTTCATAATACTTGCGGACAAACTTGTTGAATTCAGTGTATGATTATCGCCGAGATAATTTATTACGACTTATGGAATTATAAATCAATGCTCTGTCATATTAAGTCTACAACGTTAACAAAAAATTATCGTTCACAAGTAAGAATGATTAATTGATAAATGTCCAATTAATTTCAAAAAATTATATACTATTTTTATTCGTTTATTCGATTCTAAAAAGCTTAATCGATTTTCATGAAATTGTAATTTTTTTTTCTAATAGCTAATTTTATTTTTTTTTATTTGATCAATAAAAATTAAAATAAAAAGAAAACATCACACCTCAAAGTTTATGATATTTAAAAATGTAACGTTAGACTTATGATCATTGCTTATACACACTTTGAATAAGTGTGGACAGAAGATTATATCGAGTACTGAAATTTATAATCCTAGGTAATAAAACTTAACAACCATCGTTCCAGTATTGTTAAGTTTAAATATCAATAACGATATATCAACATACACTGTCTGATTTTAATCAGTAATTTTATTGCTTTTATGGCGTCAAATTCAGATTATTTTTATATTAAGTTTCAATAAAAGCATCAGTATATAAATTTTAAGTTATAATATTGAAATGAAATGCATGCAACATCTATGCTGTTATTCAATATATTACATAATAAAAATGTAATAAAAATTGTACTATAAATAATACATGCGATATATAGAACATTATCTGGTTGAGTTTTCATTTAATATGTATACATTATGAAATACATACTTTTCATAGTGTCAAAAATGGGTAGAATATAATAATATATAAAATATTAATGCATAATATCAACCATTAGTTCATGTATTAGTATTTAGTGAAGTGCACGTTACTTACGCAAAGCATTAGAGTCAATGTTTTCCTTAACGCTAGCATTATCAGCTTCTCGTCCTAAATGTTCTCGATTATTTTCAAATCCTTCAGGGAACACTGTAGAAGCGTTCATATCAAGATGCACTGTCTTCGATCACTGTAAATTAAAGTTACTATATTACAACACGAACTTTACTTTGACTAATAACCTCTATATGTTTAATATGTCTAAGCAAATTTGTGCATAAAGATAATTATAATTATTGTGTAATGAAAAGAAATATTGTGTAAGATTTTTAGACAATACTTTTTACATATAAAAAACACAATTAAACATAAGTTTATTTTTTGTTAAGAATATTGTTAGTATTTTATCGACAGATTTAGTGGTGGAAGCCTTAATATAATTTTTTTTTAATTACACTATAATTTTTTACAGCTTTATTACAAAATTGTTGTAACCACATTTTATACTATTAAAGTTTGTATATCCTTTTTGGAAAGAATGTTCTAAGTATAATAATATAAAATGTCTAAAAATATAAATTAAAATACCATCGCTTAAAATTGAAAAATAAATTCATGCTCGGTTGATTTTAATATCGTGTTCAAAAAGCAGTGTACAATGATGGCAAGAAAGTTTAGCTTCAAATAGCATACGATACGGGCGTTGATGGTTCGGTATCTATGCAATGTTAGTTCGCATAACCTTCAAAAAGAAAAAAAAAAATATGCGAAGCCATCGTGCTATTTTGGTTAGAAAATTCTTTCCTCGAATTATGGATAGAATGATATAAATGAAATCAAACAATTTAAATTTGTCAATTATTGATGTATAATAAAATTACTAACAAGTAGATGTTTAAAAATAAATGCAAATAAAATACTTCACTAAAATAATTATTATATTTTAGCATCCATATTGATATACAAGAATATGTCTAAAATAAAATTACTGATTCGGTTTTGGAAATTAGTTCTTTTGATAGAGAAATCAAAGATTCCAGCCAACTTAGTGACGGGAATTTTGAACGAATGTTTCTAATAAATGATTACCATTTATATTTAAAGTTTTAATAATTTTGTTCAGCAGCAAAAATTAAAAATAGAATTAAAAATTATGAAACAAAGTTATTAAATTTATATTTTACTTGCATTTAAAAACTTACGATACAATTCAATTAAGAGATAAATGCTTTCACGAACATTATCTTTTTTAAAATTGCAAAAAGTTCATAAAGTTGTTTTTTAAATTAAATTTTGAAAGATAAATAAAGAATATACTATTATCTATTAATTATTTTCATTACATTTTAAATATAATACCTTGTGTTGTCTAATTAGCGGAAGACGAAAAACAGCGCAAAGTTGCTGACGAGCGCGATCGGCGTTGACTGCGGTTTGCATCACCTGCGCAGCGGTCGTAACTTCACCCCGCTGTTATCAACCCCCGGTGACCCTTGATATCTGCGATGTTACAAGTTACAGTCCATTGTTTTGCGTTTAAAATCAATTATACCGACAATAATCATTAACGCTGCACGGAACAAACACTTATACAATAACTTAAAGTCGTTAGTATGAAGCATTCTATATAACGCTATTGATATATCAACAAAAAAAGTAGCTGAATATTATTAATTGTTCCGAAAATAAAAAAGAAACTTTACATTTTTACGAGATGTTTAAAATCAAATGGTGCACTGTATCATATAAACATTTTGTAATTATTTATTCTTTTTATAACTATTTAAATTTTGGTAATTCAATTCTCTCGATAACTGTGACCGAAGTTCACTGAACAGAGGATGAAATCCATTGAATGCACAACCCGATTTGTAGAGGTATGTAATGTTTGACATAGGAAAGGTAGCGTGACGTCGTTTTCAGACTGAAAAACAAATCTATAAACGTGGAACATATTTAAGCATCGTGTCGTCCTTTTGCATGACTAGTGCTTTGAATTTCGTATCATTATTAATCACAAAGTTCTTCCTCGAACTAACTAGTTTGACATAAAAAGGATGATAACGGGAGAACTTTAATCAATGAACGTATCGGAACGGATGGAACTGATTTGGAAATTTAACTTATAATTAATCGTGTTTTCAAAAGCATTATCGTTGTTCAACGAGAAAAACGGTTTTGTTTTATTGATCGAGCGATTTGAAATAATTGTATGATTAAAATTATATCTTCCATCAGTAACCCTTTAATTTTAATTTGTTCGACAGTAAAAGAATAATAATAAAAAATAATACCAAATAGACTCAGATTTGGTCCAGTTTCAATTAACTTCTGATCCAGATCAAGTCAGTTTTATGTCTGAATCTGGCTCTAGTATAAGCCCAGATGAGCCCAATGTTATTTTAATATAATTAATATCTAATCATATTTTATTTTAGAAAAGATTTTAAAGGAAAGTCATTTACGTTTACGATACGTTAGTCACTAAAAATGAACTGATTTTCCATCCACTCTATTTAATTAGGATTAAATTCAGGACAAAAAAGAAAGAGAAAAAACGTTTGCTAATAAATCGACTCGATTCGAAGATTTGATGGCTCATTGGAAATGCACCCCACCTCTTCTCGCGGTTATAAGGTCAAGGTGCATCGGATAATTTCTCGGTCTCCTTCATGGCTTGTTTCTTTATGCGCTATCATTATTCTTCGGCATTTCGTACTCTCGGTCGACCTGTAGGCGATCGCGTACTCGCGTGCGGATAAAACTGTACGACAATTAGCATATGTGAGGTCAGTGAAGGCAAATTGAGGGTCGCAGGGGGTTGTAAAAGTGCATTCTCATATACTCCTCCGTTAACGATCAATGTTACGCTACCGGCCTGCACGAGATCAATAATCGACGCCTTATCATTTGTAAAAAGCTAATTGCAACGTTTATCATGCCAATCGTTTCCTTTTTCATACGTTTTTCTGCCGAACGCTCTCCATTTCGATTCGCGCTTACGTTTTCAACAGAATTATCATCTTGATAGGAAAGGAAAGCAATAAAAGAAGATTGTAAAAACAGAAGGAATAATAAAATAAAAAGGAAAAGAAAACATTGATGTGAAATTAGTTATGACGTAATAAGCTTGCTATCTTAATAGTTATGGCAATATTTACAGTCGAAAATTTGCTTTGTGAGAAAGTATGAATATTTAATTTAAAATGATACTGGTCGATTCTAAAAATTTATTTTGTTTTGTCAAGTTGAATGAATATATGAAAATACTTATGAATTCACACATTATGTTCTTGAGCATACATGCAAGAACAAAATCATTGATTGTTGATTACAAATTGTGTTATTATTTATTTTAATAGTTATGAGTGAATCAGTTAAAAACATCTGTATTTACAATCAACTGGGTGTTGATAAACCTTTTTAATGAATAAATTGTTTACCGATAAGATTGCTGCTTATGAGACTGATGTTGGAATTCTAATATTCTAATCAGATAGTAAAATTCCTTATATCAATATTTTAAGTAGGTGATTACACATGTGATACAAGGAAAAATACAGATAATTTAAACCAATCTTTTAATTTATGTTACTGAGAAAAATATTAGAAATATTCGGTAAAAACAAAAACAATGTGCAAGAAATTGGCAACACTTAAAACGTAAAAAAATTCAAACATGAGAACGATTTAGGTTGAAGCAAATGCTAATCGAAATTCGCAATTTTCTAAGAAAAGTAACATGACTCACTTTTTTCATTTCATGATAAAATCTTGTATTTACGATTAAAAAAAATTCAATTCAGTACAATAACACATTTTTGCATGTAATTAAAATTTCCACGTTCAAATTCGTTGAATTTTCATCGTTGCAAATTTCCTACATAATATAAAACATTATACCTCACGGACCACCACGAAGCCTGTTTAAAATTAAAGTTGCAGCGATTCGCAAAAGTCATCAAATCAATCATTTACGAGATCGTTCGTCGATGATTAAAAAGAATTGAATTCCGGGTAAATTGCGTTTTCTCGGTAAGCGCCGTTTCATAATTCCGGCTGCATTGGAGAGCCAAACCTGGACAGGATCAGCCGAGGCAGAAGATTCACGAAGATCGAAATCGCATCAGTACACGTTTAACGTTAAAATCACGTGCATTCACTTTTAGATTAGAAATGTGCTTCGTTAATAAACGTGATACAGTTGCGATAATACGTTTAGGGTTTTGGAATAGTTAAAGTCAAAGCGTCATTACTTGAAAACCAAACGTCGAATGCTCGCCAAAATTTCAGTTATAATTAGATTATTTTAACGACGTTCGCACGGACGAAAATATATTTTTTAAATATATTAAATCATATTTTCAAAAAATGTGTTAATAAAATATGTAGTAACTCTTACGTCAAGAAAGAATATTACATATATTCCTAAAAATATATTTTTGCTTATGAAGAAAAAACTGTGTACTATTTTAAGAATCTCATAACGTGAAAAGACCTTCTGATAAACTGAACAGTGTTTAATGATTGAATTAAGGAGTATATGCAAAACTACTTTTTATATCATTGCAAGAACGAGAGAAATTGAAGAAAAAAAAAATGAAAACGGCAACTTTTACTGGGACCAGCAGAATAACATGAGCCATCATCAAAAATAAAATTAATAGCGTTCGTTAAGTCACATGTTTTTGTGAATAATGTACTGTATTAAAATAATAATAGTAATAATAATAAAATAATAATAATAAACATGTTATAAAGAAAGCAAGTATTAACAATTTAATCAAAATGATAATAAAAAAGGTTAATAATGTCATTTGTAACAAAATGACTGTTATAAAAAGCATGTGAATGTATGTCAGAAATGATTATAAACGAAACGTCAATTTTCGCAATTTTTTTTTCTTTTTTTTCACGAAAACCGCAGTTTATTGATGAAGAGAAAAGTTTAATGACTTAATTCAATCAACTTTTACTGTTCACG
This sequence comes from Aradophagus sp. ZL-2020, assembly GCA_022817685.1. NCBI lineage: Eukaryota > Metazoa > Arthropoda > Insecta > Hymenoptera > Scelionidae > Aradophagus > Aradophagus sp. ZL-2020. Next base: position 17,265 of record JABFOV010000818.1, read on the forward strand.
ATGCGGGACAATGAACTACGTGTACGATTCCCAAGCATCATCCAGGACTGTGATTTTAGCAATCTACTTCTCTTACTCCGGGACTTTCTCCGCGTACACTTCGACGAAAGTCTTTCCAGCCCTGCGAGTTTGTTTGCACAGTCACCTGCGCATCTTGTCGCGATTTGACGCAAGGTAATTGCTCTCGTTGCGCGAGTGGCATGCAACGCCACGCGTCCGTGTTTCGCTAGGTTGAAATAGGCCCGACCGAGTTAAGCTGAGCCGTGAGAAAGCACGGACGGATCCATTGCTCGCAACTTCGACGCGTTTCGACGCGGACTTACCTTTTTGTCTTTTTTTTATTCCGCCTCGGCGGGAGACGTTTGTGCAACAGGAGACACGCTACCAGCATTGCCAAGGTCTCTGCGCAGACACGGTTCGTGCGCAGTTTGATGTGGACCGTTAAATTTACGACCAGGGGTAATACGCGCACTACGTGGTGCCGCGCCAACTTCGCCGGAGCGATATCCACTCGCTTCTGTTCTGCAACACGAAATTGTTAGCGTTAGAGTACAAGAGTTGTCTTTCGTCAAGAATGCATCGCTTTTGAAATACTATGTTTCAAGACGAACTTCAAAATCTAAATTTGATCTTTGAATCAAAAATTAAAGTTGTTCGCAACCATACACAAAACAGTTACTTTAGATACGAGTGTATTCAGAGAAAAAAATAATTTGTATACAAGCAATGACAATTTTGGTAACTTCGACCTAAAATTTTATTAAGGAAAACCCACGTTGACCTTATATGACCCAGTTACCGAACTTTGATAATCTTGTATTTTTTTACATATATTTTTAACGTAGATGTTTCACATGTACGTAAATAAAAACATTCTTAGAGCATGTTGACTTTTTCTATCGGGTAAGAATTTGTCCTTTAATGGTAACCGGAAATTCTTCGGCGTGTTGCGGTGGCGTAACAATCGGCGTTTAAAAGGAATGGCCAGACTTATTCGGTCCGTTATCAGGGCACGAAGCTTGGTCACACACGTGGTTTCGGGGAGGCATTGGCATCGCGATAACGAGGCCCACGCTCGAGTACCTGTGGAGGCTGCTCGGCGTTGCAGTCACGCCGATTCCCCTCCCTCGGACGAGCGCGAGTAAGCCGGTCTCTCGCCTAAGACCAACAGATACCTTTGTGAGATAAACACCGCACAGTGCAGCCCAGTTGTCGCCCGGAAACGCCAACGTGCAGCTGGCTTCCTCCTTCTTCGGTCAAGTTTTGCATTCTCGCAGTGACAGTCGAAGCGCACGGTTTTTCTCCAATCGGTTACTTCGGTGATTACTTGCACCAGACGATCATCGGGTGAAACATCAAAGGTACGATCTTTAAAGGAAAAAAAAAAAAGAAAATTATTTCAATAACAATTGTCTGACTGCATGTTTTTGTGATGATATTCATGGGTTTAAAACATTTATAAAAGTTTTTTAGTAGAACATTATCAGTGCTTTTTTCTTCTTGATTAAAAGTTGTTCTTAACACTAAAAAGGTGCTTGTTTTTTTAGTGTAATGTAACGCTAAAAAATGATTTTTGACAATAAAAACATTTATGTTTTACAATCAGACATTAAATTGAAATATGACTTTTCGCCTGTCTGTTTTATTTATTATAATTATAAAAAATTCATACAATCAGCATGTTATTTATTGAGGGTTACGCGGCAAAATAAGTGCTCGTACTAAATATTTTTGTTCAAAGGCATTATAAATATTTGCTTATTGTGCATTTTCTATGTTTACGTTTTTAACGTTTTGTAAGAACATGTTTTTTGAGGGCCTGCGTTTGCAATGTAATGGAGATGGTATTTCGTTACGTGTACATTTCAACACCCAAAACTTGCAACCATTGTATTTAAAAATAATATTATAACGTTTCTACGATGATTCTGACAATTTTATGGATCGTTACTATGATTAAATTATTTTTTACACGGAAATAGAACTAAATTGAAAAGTATAAATGGTTGCAGGAAAGTTGTTTGCCGTCGAACATAATACAAGTTTTGCTTATCACTGTTTGAAATTAAGAGAGAACATCAATCTTATTGATTTTATTAAGTTATATTATATATTACTGATATTCTTTTTGATAAAACAAAATAATGTCAATTATCGTGCATCTATCAAGCAACAATTTTGTAAAGTTACATAACGGAATTCATTAAAATGTATGAAAACAATTAAAATCCTTTTAAAAATTTTGATTTTTTTAAGTATCTGATACAATTTAATTGCTCATTGATACCTTGTACAACTTTTTCTAATGGCCATTGACAATGTTTGATTACATTCTTCTCTGTACCGTATTTTCATTGTAACAATTACCACAACTTACATTTAACCGTCGCTCGTTTCAATTTCAATTTATGCGCGAATCGTAATATTTTTGCTGATTTGATAAATTAAACCGTAACGTAATACGTTCGAAATTTATGGGACACTTGACCCGACAATCTACTTCTTCGGCCTACGCTTGACTTCATTATCGATATTTGTCTGTAACCTGTTCCCCGCGCGATGCATTGAATTCGTTGGGATGACTAATATCCCGAGACGTCTTTTCGCATTTTCGCTTTAAATGCGAAGAACAAACGCTATTTAATGAGGCAAACAATAAAAATAGATCATCGCGTTGGAATGCTCGCGAAATAAAAAAAGAATTGTTTCCTTGGTTAATACGTGTGTGCTTTAATGATTCGCAATTTTTCCTAGCAGACGCGTTACGTGCCCGCCTCTTGTGCCGCAAACTTATTCCAACGACGCGGGATTAGTCGCGGCTTCAATGCCAGAATTACTTTGCTTTTAACCATCGTAACGAGTATAAAGTACAGCCGTTAATAAAAGTTGAAGTTTTAGCTAAAGTTGAACATTCCTCCGACCAGTCGGGGAGGGGAATCGCAACACTATAAAATAAAGTGTCTTAATTAAGGAAACATAGACATTTATTTATGTCATTTATTTGAAAAGTGTGTTACTGAACAGTGAAACGAGGCGTGTTACTTGATGTACAATTCAACACACTTTTAAATATTTTCACGTTAAAGTTCAACCCGTTTATGAATGTTACAAAGCTATTACAGAAATCTTTGAAATTCCAAAAAATATTCGCTGATAATAAAAGAGAAAGCATCGAAGTAATTTTTGTAATGCAAACTTAATTTAGCAATTCGCCCGTAATTTAACATTAATTCGTTCAAATTGACTGGAAAATCGACGTCAAGTGGGTCGGTCTTTGGCCGACTGTCTTTCCACTTTAGTCAAGTAGTATATTTCATTTGGCGCAAGTAGAATCCTGCCGTGACAACGACGCGTCGCCATTGTCCCGTATAATTAATATCGCAAACGTGAATGGATTGCACTTGTGCAATTATTGCGCGCTCAGAAATGCAAGTTTTTAGTCGAGCAGTTTCTCGAAGACAATGCTTGTAAAAGGCTCATGTAACTTGTCGCAAAACATTGAAACGGCCGTTCGATTTTTGTGCCGATGCGGTAATTAGTGCATTCCCAAGCTAATGGGAAAAATGGTCGACCCTTAAACGACACGATCGATTGGTGAGAATCCGGAAACTACGACTTTTTGCCCACTGTAGCCTCAATTATCTCGCGGCAGTTCCGTTTGAGTACATAATGCGCGCCGGGGTCAAAGACCTCGATGGTAGTTGAGAAACATGAACTAAAATTGCGTTTTATGGCGGTATTTCATTCCCCGACACCAAAACATTGTTGTAGCGCGCGATACAATATTTTCCACTCGCCAAACAGAAGTGTTGTTTACCTCAAATAAACATTTTCAATTCGTTTGAAATAATGGAACATAAACGTCATCAGTGCTATCTAAATTAATCGAGAATCAAGTAAAATAAGATAAACGGTCTTCGGTGCTAAAAACATATTGTTGGTAGTCCGTGTTGTTTGTAGTTTGAACAGTGCTGACGGTAAAAGTAGTTTTTAAATACATGAGTTGACAAACAGCACTGTAGTTCTTACAGTCAGACTGTTAATCTAAAAGATCTCTTTTTTCAGTGTTATAAAGAAAAAAATTGAAAACCGCAAAAAACACCCTAACAACATTACAAAAACTGCATCGCAAACACCGAATAGCAAAAATGAATAAAAAAATGTTAACTTGACATAAGTAATGTATTATTAATTAAATGTTTTTTTCTATATTTACAAAAGAAACGATTATTTATTTCTCTTAATCAATTGAAATAACTTAAAGAGAAGAAAAAAATGTAAATAATTGAATAAATAATTTAAACTATTATATTTAATTTGATTCAGAAATGATGGTGACTATTTTGCAGCGAGCAATTAAACGAATTTCGCTCGATGCGGTCATTAGTGTCCGTCGACAAGAAAATTGCGTCATTTGATACAGAAAATTCTCGACTTTCGCGAGCGCAAAGTGAAATGGCAAATACGCGCTGAATTTAAGGGGCCCTCGAGGATAAACTTAGAAGATGCCACACACGTGACGCCAGTTATAATAGCGTTAATATGAGTTACGTCGCAAATAGCAAATAAAATCAGTACACTTGAAATGACACAAAGTCAGATAAATATCCATTAGATAATAACCAATCGTTACTGTTTATTAGCAACAAAGAATCAATAATCAATACGATTCTGTATTGGTGTCTTAATTTCACCTCTTGTTTATTTTAACATAAATGATGCTTGGACGAACCGTTGCGTCATGTTTTAAACAACGTTTAATAATTTATGGAAAAAGGTTTAGTCAGAGAACAATAATATGAAGAGTAGTATGCACATTGTTGCATATACAATATCCTATTGTGGGGGCCTCGATAAAACTGGAAAAAACACGTTCCGTATTACAAAATACTACAATGCATATTTCAGCGATATGGGTGTTATACGGTAAAGTGATGCTTAATAGTTTTATCTTACACAAGTTATAATTAAAGATTAATAATTAATTGGAAATATCATTATTGGTTTTAGATTACTCATATTGATGCGAAAATTCAAAAAGAACAAGAAGAAGGCATTTCAATAACCAAGGATATTTAAAGTTTCTTTTTTAAAAAAAAAAAAACTTAAGCTCAAAATTTAAGTGATAATATTAGTTACAATAAACAGTAGTTTAAATGCATTTTTTGTTTATGATTACGACAATCCCATAATCTACGAAATACCACTTTTATAATCTGCAAGCTACAGAGCAACATTCTATTCATAAAAAAGTACAAAGTCGGTGAATTTAAATGTAATGAATACAAAAATGTTTTGAACTATCGAATTTAAAATTTAGAAATATCGTTTCTGCAGTCCAGTTTTTCGATTGCACCGAATATTTGTAAATCGTAGAAGCGTTTCTAATACCAAGTTGTAGTTTCTGAGTGATTCAAGTTCACGTGTTTTCAAGCTACGATTCATTTGTTTCTACGCGCAAAAGATTTCTTTTTCTAAATGCCGGATCAATTATATCATTTAATAGTTGAAATCTGGAGCAATAAGAAATGAGGAATCCACAACAATAAGTGGTACGGGTTAATCGCCAACGGCTTTTACCTGTTGCTTGACGAGAATTGGACCATCGAGCATTGGCCGAGTTTCACAACCGCGGGTTCTGGCAAACACAACACGTCATTTATTTTTGAACAAACAAAACAATGCGTGACATGCAAATAGTGATATCTCATGTTTTATGCGGGCTAACTGTAATATTATGAGAAACTGATATTTTAGAGTTTAAATTATATCCTCTGGAATTTCGTATTCCGTCTGGGCGAAAAAAACACTTCATTTTCATTGATGCGTTTACTTTAATTCTGACTTTTATTTTGTTTGAAGATTTAATGAGAGAATATTACTCTAGTAAAACAAATAATATATTGTTAATACGTTAACAGTATATTATTAAAATCACGTGGTCTTGATACAGGAAAATATTGATTTCATAAAAAATAATTCACAATAACAATAACGATGATAAAAAAAAGACTAAAGAATATTACACTAAGAAAACCAGAAAAGTTACAATTAAAAAAGTAAAAAACACTATTTAAAAGGTACTTATTTATAAAACAATTTTGTTTCCAATAAAATTGTTATAATTGGAAACAAGAAACAAATTCAATGTGTAAATAACACGCAGAATTTTGGTCCCAAACGTGCTCAAAAACCATTCAACATTTTCTCCCCGTGAATTCGATAAGATTAAAAATCACCGATTCCGATGATAATTACATTAAAAATACCGAGCAGCCGGTTTTGCGGGACCCAGAATTTTCGGGCAGTTTTTTTCTTCTTTCCCCCCTGTTGAACGAAAGTTTACGCGTTCTCTTGTGTTGGCGAAAATGCGACATTTGCGTCACGTATCGCGAGTTTTTGCCCGCGTGCAAAGTGGGACGGTAGCTTGCGCGGAATTCCGATTTCGCGGCGACTGGCCGGCGACCATTTGGAGGAAAAAGGGACTCGAGAATCGGGTGTACGCAAACAAGGATCGGGTGGCCGTTCCGCGCCAAGTACGGACTCGAAGGCGCAGTGGATGCGCACGCGTCGTAATAGTCCGGCACGTAGCAGGTAATCATGTCGCGGCGACCGGTTGAATGCTTCCAATTGGTTCCACATGTCGAACGCAAATGGAAATAATTAATACGCCGCTTTGCTAAGATAGTATCAATCGGCTGTGAGAAAAGCGAGCCGTGCTGTTCGAGGACGTTCGATAGTGAATCGTAGATTTATTACACGAGCGAGCGCGTTGATTATCGGCGCTGCGAATTGACCGACATTTTTTTTTCAGTCGATTTCGATCGTGTTCTTAAGATTGGCGTGAGAAGAGCACGATGTAATGAACTCGCGACAAAAAAAAAGTGAAGACAATCGAGTTAGAGGTTTCAGATTTTAAATTTAAGAATGTTGATTTCAGTAAACTGTACAAACAAGAATTTAATTTTGAGACATTTTTGGCGTGTGAAACAATAAAAGTGTCTCTAATTGTGACAAATTGAGACACTCAATTTATCACAATTAAATTTCTTGGAAATATAAAACTGAAACGAAGTTCTGGTATCGGGAATTGAACCTGAGCCTCCTAAGTAACAGTAACTCATTACCTGAATAGCGAAGCACACTACCCCTGACAGTTTAATCATTTGAATAGTGTGCTTTACCATTATAATAGTAACTTGATTTAAGACATGAATTAAATCTTACATAAAGATACTTGTCGTTAAAGTTTAGACAATTGATGTCTGAATCAAACATATTTTCAACTCGCTCAAAGTTGTCAGTGTTTGATATTAAGTATCTGCTATCAAAAATTGTATAGTCTGCATAGTAGGTAAATTTGATTGTTGAGAAAATGCTGGTATGGAAACGAAATGCACTGGTACTGTTTTCACGGATATGGTTTAGTGAATTGAATGCAGTGCTCGGTTTCATTTATGCAGTTTCCTGCACAACGCTTCTCGCGGTGCGTCCCCAATTTAAATTCATGAGGCTGCCCAACGGACTTATTAAGTGACTTCGACTTGTCCGTTCGAAACTCTTTCTGCATTTCAAGTGGCCGACCATTTGACGGACCAACGAGTACAGATCATTGTTATCCGACTAAGTATTCACTTTTCCGACTTACAGTTAACATAATCAAACGCGTTAATCGACAGTCCACGCTCGGCAACGCGCTTATTTTTTCCGCTTCGATTCATTTCGTTTATAGATTTAATAAAATTTATCAGCTTATTTGCAAACAATAAAAATTGAAAAAGATGCAAACAAAGCATACTATGCGTCATTCATCAGCATTACCGTCATTTTTTTAACATAATCTAATATATATATATATATATATATATATATATATATATATATATATATATATATATATATATATATATATTACATCATTCATATTTATTTTTACACTTACAAGCATTAGTAATGTATGTACATTGTTTAAAAATTGTATAAAACGTGGTTGGAGTTGTCAATGTCTTACAAAACTTATTTCATTTTATTTATTCATTTGTTTTCTTTTGAACATATTTTGAAATAATAATAATAACAATGTGAAAAATTTTTAGTGATATAAAAATTGTTTCTTTCCATTTATACCTTCAATTACTTTGAACTACAATGTTATAACAATTGAAATTACCGATTTCCAATCGTGACTTGTAATGATTGCAGAAATATAGTAATTTAACGAGATAACATCAAACATATATTCATTCCCTCACTTCGCACGTGAGCTTAAGTAAGGTGTTTCTAAGAACCTGTAAAATTATATCTCGTCTCATAATTTTGTAAGACCTCCAACTTTTCACTTACGAAACAAGAGTAACTCATTCATTTCATATTTCATTCTAAAATTTAGTTAGCTAAATAAAAGATATTGATAAGACGATAAGACGTCGGAATATTTTTCGGTATTTCTATAAAATGCAAGTTCGATTTTATGAGTCGATAATACGCGTTTATGTGACATGAAATTGCACTGCAGAAATTGTACATACGTTACAGTGTTATCAAATGTTTTTAATTACACTGCGACGATAAATTTCACTTTGAAATAAGCATCATTTGAGTTTTCAATGAAATTCGCACGATAACATTACAGTAAATATTAAAATTTAGAAAAAAATTTAAAGTGTTTTGAACCACGACCACGAAAGTGCTGAATTTTGTGTAAAAAATGTTTCCGTGTTAATTTACATTCACATAATTTCGTAAATAATTGTACTTGTTTACTTAAACAAAACAAATATATTATCTACTTACCTTTTAATATACTGAAATTGAAGAAAAGGAGAACCTTTTTGTGATAATTTTATAGTTTTTAGTATTTTAGATAAAAAATATGATGTAAAACATAAATACCGACTTTCGTGAAGCTGTTTTTATCCGTTGAATCAAGCAGCCGTTCGATTGGAAAATTGATGAAGACGACTTGTATTTTTTCACAGATGGCGAATTTTCGTGCAGCCTTGGGGGTACACGAACTGACGGATAAGAAGGCCGGGCTACATCGTGCCTTGGTGGCAGAGTTCTTTGGCACGTTGCTTTTAAATTTCTTCGGCTGCGGTTCCGTGATCACCGGGCAGGTAGTTGCTATCAGTCTAGCCTTTGGTTTAACGGTCGCTGGCGCTGTTCAAGGCATCGGCCACGTTTCCGGGGGTCACATCAATCCTGCAGTCACGTTTGGATTATTAGCGATCGGCAAAGTAAGTGTAACGCAAATAATGATTCATTCTGCAAAATCATCGTACTCGCTATTCAAACGTCATTTCTTTCGATTTTATCAACATCAGGTTCATTATTTATGAAGTTATGTATTTTATAATGTTGAACTGTCGAACGTTAAATCAATTTAAATACACTTGAATCATTATTATGAAAATTTTATAGTATGTAATTTTTAAGCAAACCAGCCAGTTTTAGGTTTATTTTTTTAATTTTTTTGTACATGTACTGATAAATAAAAATTGTATAGTACAGATAAAATGAATATAAAGTCTTACTTCATATCAAATCCAGAATGATTTGATTGATCCGCAATTTATATTAAAAACTTTTTTTTACAATGTAGAACAGTTCTTTTATGTGTATAAAAAACATAACCACTTGTGATTTTTTTTATCTAGAAAGTTTTAAAAATTATTGAATTAGGATCTTCATTAATAATAAAAAAAATCTTCATATCATTCCTAATTTCAATTTTTTTTTCTATTTTTCCAATAAATTACGGCAAATTTCATGTCAAGACAAATCAATGATTTGAAACCTAACATTATCGAAATTGCAGGTACCAATTGTGCGAGCAATTTTGTACATAATTGCCCAAAGTGCTGGTGCTATCGCTGGCTCAGCCATATTGCGGGCCCTTTCGCCTGAATCAATGGAACTGCGCCTCGGCGCGGTGTCGCTGGCCGATGGAGTCACTCCGGTCCAAGGACTGGGTATTGAGTTCTTCCTCGCTCTGATTCTAGTTCTCGTGGTTTGCGGCGCTTGCGACGCCGGCAAACCAGAAACCAAAGGCGTCGCGCCCTTAATTATCGGATTTGCGGTCACCGTTGGACACATTGTTGGGGTAGGCAATTATCAACTATTTGTATTCATTAAGAACTGCATCTCGCTATTTAACGGATCGATAATTAAAAAATCGATAAAAAATTTTTGGTTTTCATTATTAAAACTAAAATAATGTGTTTTTTTTTCTTTCTACTTGTACTGAAATCCAACTTATGCATATTATTTTAATATCATTACAGTATTACCTTATTTTAATATCATTTGTAATAAAAGAACGAAAAACAAATAATGAAAAAAGTTTCAATAATTTTTTCCCTCAAATTTAAGTATTTTGTATTACTGGCTATAAACTTGTCCAACATAATGAATACAAATTGCTTGGTATCGTTTTCCGAGCAGACATTTCAGTTCGATACAGAGATACGATGTGATGTGCGATTTGGCAAAATTACAAATCGGTATCCGTGTAATGTGAGGGAGTTAACGGTAATAATAGATGCTGAATAAGATTGCGAACCGGCGTTTCGAAACCCAATGGCTTTCCATTAAGCATGAAAAGGCATCTCCGCGATGTAAAATATCAATTTGCAGTAGACATTTTCATTAGACTTCTCTTCGTCGTTTTTTGTTGCAGTAGTTTAATTTACTTAATTAAGTTGATTCTCATTTGAGAATCATCAACATAATTGAATGATATGGTGGAAAACACGAAACGCACGAGAAATGGAATATTGTAATAGACGACTTTAGTTAATTATAAATGATTGATTGCAGGTTCCAAGAACAGGGGCAGGGATGAATCCCGCGCGTTCTTTGGGGAGTGCCGTTGTGATGAGCGCGTATGAGAATCATTGGCTTTACTGGGTCGGACCTATACTTGGCGGCATAGCCGGCGGACTGCTTTACGTGCATGCATTAGGCCCGGCGAAAGAGTCGGATCCAGCTGGCAGACCGTACGGCACAGTCGCCACCGAGGAAAAAGAGGTACAGCAAATTTACACACAAAATTGTGTACCAGCATTCGCTGAGAAAAAGGATTTGGTTGATATCACCAAATCATTTGGTTGAATCAACGAAAGTTTGGTTGATTCAACCGAAATTTGGCTGAGTATTGACACACAAATAAGTAAAAAAATATAATTGATGACGGATATATATCAACTATGTATAGTTTTTTAATTTTGGAAGAATAATCTTGGAAAAATGCAATTGAAATTTCACGTTTTTGATCCGCAGAGATTCGAGTACATAGATAGCGGACGAGGTGGACTTTAATTAACGACGCATAAACAATCTGAATTTCAACATGCTGAACACGCTTTTTGGAACTTAAATTGAGTTAAATGAAGAGTTTGGGGGGGGGGGGGTCAAAAAGGTATATATGTATAAGTGATGATTGCCTTTTTGGAGTAGTGAATGATTTTTAAACCAGGTCAAGAGTTCATTACTTTTTTTTCGCATGATTAGTTCCAAGTTGAATCACCTTTAACCCTCAAACTCTTCTAAAACATGCATGTTTATAGTATTTGTATTATTTATCAAAGAAAAATCGTCGACGGAGATATTTTTGCGTATAATGTACTCGATCCTGGTTTAATGAACGTTCACGAAACACTGAACATTTATAATTTATATTTATGTATTAAATTTTATGCAAAAATTGAAAATAAATATGATGTATTATTTTGCAGCTTCAACGACTTACCAACAGAAAGAGCACCCAATCAACAGCTTGATGATTTAACTGCCGATAACATTCTTTCAAGCTCGCTCAAAGACACTTATCAGCGCGTCAATAACCAGCATGATGCTTTTGAGAATCTCACGTCTTGTTTGTCGCGTTTCGAGTCGATGTACCTCGACAGTTCTTTTAAGTGACACTATTTAAAAACAGACTAAGGATAAATAATTATTCTCCAGCGATGTACGTCGAATGTCAATGCAATATGGATTGTTACCGATTGCGCGATTTTCGCGAAATAAGTATTACAAAAAGAATACGAACATGTATGAAGATAAGTAGTTTGTTGAAGCAACAATTTAGACTGTTATTTTTACATTTCAAATTAGTATACCAGTATATTTACAATGAAAATATAGTTGAGATCATTGGACGAACAGTTTAGGCAATGGAAATTTTAATCCACTATATTGTTAAACCAATCTATTTACCTTCGTATGGAACACGTTATAACAAAGTCAAAATTAATTCTCAGGCTACTGGATATCAATAAAATTATTTAAAAGAAATAGGTGTGAGAAATTTTTTGTGTATGAAAATTTATCACACCATTTATGTCGTTGGCAAGTGTCCTGAGGATTAAAACTCGTTTACGAGTAACAGAAATATATACTTTTTATAAATGAAAATGATAAATGCAATTGAAACGGATATAATTGAAAAGTATCTAAAAGTTTCACGATAAGTAAAAAAAAATCTACTGTTTCATCAAAAAAGTAAAGCAAAATTGTTTGATTTTATGAAACGAAATTTTATATTGTAATTGAAAAATTGTAAAATAAATTTCACAAACTCATTTATTGTTAGATATTTTTAATGAGGCTACGTATACCTTAAGAAAATTTTAGTTGAATTAACATAATCGTCGGGTCAAATATAATAGAATAATCAAATTTTTAGTATATATATACATTTTACGTTTCCATCTGTGCTTGTATTCCAGGCACTTTAATTATACTAATTATAAAAAAAAATTAGTTCTAAAAGAATAAACATTTAAATGTTCAGAGATCTACTTTCCGATTTGTACAATTCAACTGAACTTTTCTTTCAGTTTATTGATACTCTAAATCAGCTGGAAATAAATCCAAAGTAATGATATATTTAAATAAAATATAGAAGTAGAAAATAGTGGTGTCATTAAATTCTACGTCATTTTGAAATGCAATTGTAATTACGATTTCCCGCATATCAAGTAACGAATGATAATCAAATTAAAAAATTTTAATATTTACTAATTTTGAAATATTAATGATATTAGCTTGAGTGATTTAAAATAAAATCAATTTGTAATGTTTATTTTTAAAGTACTTTATAATTAACGAAAATTGAAATATATTTTAGTAATTTGGACAATCATTCTCAACACAAAATGGAATAATTTTGAAAGTAATTAATTATAATTGTATATTATTTTATAATTACTTCAAACGCAGTACTTTAGCGATTATACGGTTGTAACATATATTTATTTTAACATAACCGAATGTAAGTGATAGCTGATTTTAGTATAATAAAACGCATCTTTTCATATTCAATTCTATACGTTATAAAGATCAATGTCAATGTCTTATAAATTTTGTGTTTAAGCAAATTTCGCTTATAATATAATTATGCGACAATATTATATCACATGAGGGCGAAAAATTCATGATTACTGACGAGTAAATTTTCGATTCAAGGTAAAACCTAGTGCAAAAAACCCTCATCAAACGTCATCAGTTTTTTGCCCTTTTCGCTTCTGATATTTATACATGCGTGCAGTAAATTCTTTAATTTTTTAAGAAAGAAAATGTGTTATAAAAATAGTGTTTTACACCATACAAATAATGGAAAAAATTTTATTTCGATTCTGAGATCATTAAGTTAATATTTTCACTGCACACATGTAAAAAAGAATTTATTTATATACGGTATAAGTAATTTTAGTGTAGAAAATAGGTAGACAAAAAATGTTTGATTTTGAACGACGATTCGATAAATTTCATACTTTTAATTCTTAAAATTTATAAACTTTACATCGACTATTAAACGTTCACTACAATAATAGCTACTCTTGTAGGTTTATAAAAAAAATGTTAAGCATCAATTACTGAAAGGGTCACAAAAAATGCGCGTATAATAAAGGATTAAAGGTTTTGACATCCGTCATTTGATAATATAGCTAACTAATGGTTGTACGCGGAGAAATATTATAATGAAAGTAATTACTACCTATATTCTAAAAGTGGAATATACTTGGATATAATCATTATTTTTATATAATATGGTAAATGTACGTAGCATAAGTCAAAATATGTAAACTTATGTGCAACATTTCGTACTATTATATAGTAATATTG